>PVKM010036827.1:0-14657 GCA_004027735.1 Carollia perspicillata | reverse complement strand
CAAAGCTTGCCCGCACGGTGTGTCTCACGCCTCAATATCCAATGCTTTAAACGGCTACTTTATCCCTTGTGTCTGTAAGGTAGGGCCTTAAATGTGGTATAAATTGTGAGTTCTTATAAGGAATAAAACTTTTATGCTGATAAGAAAACACAATTACAAATTAAAAATAGATATATATTCACTGAGTTTCACAGTAAGGCTACATGGAAGCAGCATGGGACACTCCTGAAACCCTGCCCAAAAGGCTTAATTTAACAGGCTCGAGGAGAGGCCCCTACTATGGGCCTCCAATGCAGTTTTAAGAAGCATACCCACAGAATTTTACAAGGCTAAAAGACATATGTATCAATGGTAGATATATCTACCACACAGGCAAACACACGTACCCGGCTGTGTTTCCTCTCCAGCAGAGGGGGCACGTGCCTTTAGTCCTCCCGATGACGGGTCTACGTTCCTACCCTCTCTGTAAGTCACCTCCACTCCTTCGTGCATGCCACGGCCCCTCCAACACAGCACACACGTGACTTCACCTTGAGAGCAAGGCACGGTTCACCTTGTGCTAGGAATCGGACCAGGAAATCACCAAAAGCCTTTCATAGGTTAGCTGCCTTACTCAAAAAAAGAATAATCCTCAAAAGTGCAAGACAGAAACACTAGGATTACTTCACCATTCCTTCAGCCCGGTACGTGCAAAGCACATGGAGATTCACAACACACATTCCCGTGCAAGTTCTCACCTGGCTTTTACAACAGCGCCGCACGAGTAGGCTGGATGGAAAGGAGGCCCCTTCTGTACAGATGAGATCGAGGCGAAGGACAAGGAGACAGGACAAATGGAAGCATCTAGAAGGCTAGCTTCGCAGGCCAAAAGCCACAAACACAGGCCCCTACATGAGAACTCTTCCACGTATTCAGGCATTCGGGTAATCACAAACACGAGCTGACCACCTATCACGTGACGGCGCTGTACTACATTTACGTGGGTCACACAAAGGTGAGCTCTCAGGTGCTTACCGCCCCTGGGAAAGGCAGACATCAATCAAAGGATCCAAAACTTCTCGGAATAAAAGGACCACTGTGTTAGCATGAAAATGTAAAACACAAGAGACTTCTCTCTCTCGCCCAGAAAATGAAGGATAAGTGAAAGTGAACTTGAGAGTGTAGAACCGGCATGTGCACAGATCCTGTGGCTTACGTGACTATGATACACTTTCAAAACTAAGAGAACTTGGGATCAGAGGAATGGGAAATCTAATGCAATGAAGGAACGCAGACCAGACTGTAAAATTGTTGTAAGCTATATTAAGCATCGTGACTTTTAGCCTACAACTGAGAAGAGAACATTAAATGGGCTTGAGTGTGTGTGTTGGCGTGGGATAGGGATATGGTGCCCAGATTTGCAGTGTGAAGTCCTTATACATCACCCTAACGTCCACGAAAAATTGTCACCTACGAAAATTACTCAGAGCTCAATGTGCTCACCTACTTCCTGTGCCTTATTCTCTCATTGCCTCCCGCAGGCTCCAGTGCGTACCTAATTAGATACCAATAAAAAGAAGCAATAACGACAAATGCCCACCTAAATGGTCCCCCACAGCCCAACTCTTTATTTCGCTGTCAGTAGTTTTCAATCTGACCATGGGATTGCAAAGTCACCTTAAAGAACACAGAGAGTTTACCACCTTGAAACAGTGAGTATCAGAATTTACACTGGAGCAATGTAAAATCACCTGTGGAACACCGGAGCCTGGTGTAATGCATCTATTTCACATTTGAAGAAATAGCCGAATGGCTCATTTGCAGTCAGTCATGATTTAAGACTAGGTCCTTGGCACATCAGCACAGAGGCACATGCAAGGCAGACAAATCATACGAGGATGATGGGCCATTCAAAAGCCTGACCCAATATTATCTCTGTGGTATTGAGGTCATGAACCTGTCTATCAACAGTCTAGATTAGAAGAAAAAAGGAAGAGTCTTTACATCTAAAAATAATACCACATAAGCCTTCCAGAGTCTAAAAACCAACAGTGGTTAGAATTTGTAATGAGGTAAATTTTGATCCAACAGGGAAGTAGCCCTGTGAGTTGACCGGCACCCTCTACCTCACAAAGTAATGATCAAACTTGGCCTTCGTTTCAGTGTGTAAACGGGATGCCTGAGGCCAGCGATTTCAACCAGTGTGCCGTAAGAATTTTTAAAACATGCGCTACCTGACTATTTAGTCGGGGCACTGACCTCTTTTCCCGTAGATTGTCAAATCAAAAAATGACAAGAGCTGTCCAGTGTGAACGAATCAAAACTATACCTATTTTTTGTCAGATCAGCAAAACATATTTTTTCGGTGTGCCACAGAATTTTATCCATTAGTTTATGTGTGCTGGGACATAAAAAGAGGTTAAAATTCACTACTTTAGACTTTTTCTGTGAGAAGTTCGAAGTGTTATCTTGTCACACAGGGCTGTTAAAAGGCAGGAGGAGGAGGAAGAGAAGGAAAAGGGAAGGTGGAGGCCCTGGGGGAGAATAGACTTCTCGAAGAGGAAGAAGGAAGGACCTCTGGTCTCTAGCTGCAGGCTGCCCCTGCCTTACTGCAGAGCCCTGGGCAAGTCACCCCCCTACCTGTCCGAGAGCCCACCTCAGAGGGCCATGGTAAAGATCCAGTGAATGCAGACATCATCTCCAACAAAATATGAGGCAGCAACTTCAACTCAGTCACAGCTGAGCAAAAATGTCTCAGTTT
Organism: Carollia perspicillata; assembly: GCA_004027735.1. Lineage (NCBI taxonomy): Eukaryota > Metazoa > Chordata > Mammalia > Chiroptera > Phyllostomidae > Carollia > Carollia perspicillata. The sequence goes on along the minus strand of PVKM010036827.1, from coordinate 11,917 downwards.
CCCCTGCAGGGTGCTAGGCCTCTGAGGTCAAAATGTCAAAGACTTCGAGACATTTCTACCACACTTGCCCCAGCTCCTGCTGTGCTTGGGCTTCGGAGACCGCTCAGACCCGGAGAGCAGGCACCAGCCAAAGTGCACTGAGCGAATGAGTGAACTGGGTGTCCTGCTGAGGACACAGCAGGATGCGTCACCGCCTGGAGCTGTTTACCTCCAGTGGAAAGAAAATGCCATTCCGGGTAATGCAGGCTTCCTGAGTGTCCCTGAGAAGCCAGCTGAGGGCCCCAGCTCCCAGCGTGTTAAGTTTCTACGTGTGAGATTTGCTGTCAGGAAAGCCATACCCTCAGACTAATGGACATTAATGACTAGAAATGCAGTCTGACATTACCGAGCGAGCCAGAGACAACCCCATACAGGCCCTTAGAGGAGAACAGAAATTATTTCCACTCTAATTGCCTGGGAAAACCCTCAAGTGCGGGTCCAGAACACATTAACCCACTGGTTTAGTGGTTCTGGGACTCCTGCTGGGAGAAGCACTCACAAGAAGTTAAGGATGAACTAAGGACAAAAGTCAACTGCATTTAGGGTCAGAGCAGGGAAAAGAACGCAGAGAAACCTTTTTCTCCCGTTTCTCAACTCGCCCTCACCACACCCCCTGAAGGAAGAGCAGCTGAACAGGGCAACTGGGTGTCTGTGTGCTTGCATCCAACTGCTCTGGCTGTGATTATTTATAACATTAATTTAATTAAAGTTTCCAGAAAGATAAATAAATTTCTATATGGTAGTGCGGAAAATCAATTCTTTTCAATGACAACATAAGTGCCCTTGGTCTAAGTCGAAAACTAATGCATATTTGGAATTCTTTTTCTTTTTTTCAATTAAAAAGTCCTCATGGCTCATGCATTTTTTATTCCCCCATGCTCTTTTCTAACAAGTGAGGCATAAAAGAACAGAGGTGACTAATAGATAAATGTACATTTTTTTTTAAAAACTAGAATTCCATAACATGTATTGTGCTGGTTTGACTTCTTATTTGCTCTCCTTGTTTTCCTTTTTAAAAGAAATAGCCATGCATATCCATCAAAAAGGACAGAGTAAAATCGCAACAATAAAGATGCTAGCACTGATTTTTTACTCCAAGAAAACATTTATTTCTCTTGTCACCTATTTCTCTTCCATTCATCCTGTGTAGGCCCATGTCCACACCATACAATACAACTGAAAATGCATCTGAAAGCCTGAAGATGAAATCACTAGGAGTTGGAAATGAAGTCTTATTTTCCTCTCTATTCTAATTTATCCTGGGGTCCATGTATGCAGTGAGGTGCCTCCTTATTAATCTGCTCATGGACTCAGGTAGCCAACAAACTCCCATACACAGGGAAGATTATATTGCATTTTTTTAGCCCTTTCCATTTGCAACTTTGAAAGCCTGGGAGTACAGGCTGAGGGGGAGAGATGCAGGCCACTCTCCCTCTCATCATGCACTTCAGTGAATCCTATGGCCTCCTACTTCTCCCTGCCATTGAGCCCATGGTGAGCCAAAGGTATATTTAAACCCACCAGAGAACAAGAGGAAGGAATAAACGTTCTTAAAAAGACAAAATTAGAAATAACTCTTCTAGTGATGTCATTAGAAGACAGGGCAAAGTTAAACCTGAAACCCACCTAATGAGGTTGGAATAAATAACCCACAGGGTGCACAGCATAGGCAGAAGTGGAGGGAATGGAATTCTGTAGAATGAGAAATCCAACACAGTAATGTCCGGGCTGCCTGAACAATTAAGCAGCCACTCTCTGCTTTGCCAAAGGATCTACGGCTTTGAATGTATTACACTGGCCACCTAGACCTTTAGATTCCTTCTCTCCCATTATTTATGTCTGGCAGCAAAGTCTTTTTCCCCCTTCAGAGGACGTGTTACAGTTTTCAACAGCACAACTATCCATCACCTGCTGGCTTGTACACTGCCCTAGCTTGTAGGTCACCAAACTACCAAAGCCCCCATGGCCAGGGCAGCCTGCACACCCCACCGCACCCCACCCCTCCCAAAGGCTGTTTGCCATCACACATCTGGGGCAGAGAACACTGGAAGAAACAAAGAGCACAGGGTGGGAAGAACAAGACACCAACATCACTTAGCATCCAAAATGCATATTTGGCTTGGCATCTACTCCAGCAAGGAGGTTGGCAATTGAGAAAAAAAAAAGAACGGCCATCTAGGGTAAGTAGTCTTTGCTCACCCCAGTAGCATGCTGCACTGTCTACTCACAGATCAATTCAAATGATTCAAACCCCTTGCTGGTCTACTACAAAAGTGGTCCTGTGAAGAGGGAGAGCTGAGTTGCTGTCCATGGTTCTGATGGTGGTGGTGGTGATGATGATGATGATGATGATGATGGTGCTAAAGCCCTATGTCCTCTATATAAGCATCTTATTAACCAAATCAGCAAGAGGTACCCAGATCACAACTGGAAGGAGATGTAAAAATCACCTAGTCCAAGCTTCTTCTTGTATACCTAGAGAGCTAAAGCCCAGAGACAGTGAACAACTCCCAGGGACATTCAAATTTAACAGTTTCTTTCAACTCAAGCTTTCTGCCAAGAACATGTTTGTGCTAAGAGCCAGAATTTCGAAGTAGAGAGAGAAGCAAATCATATCTATTTTATTTAGGAGATGCAGGAAATTATAACAAATGACTTTCCTCACTCAGTAAAACTTGACCGGGCTTCACATACCTTCATAAAAGCTATGATAATTTTAGTTCATGAGTTCAGAAGGGAAAATTAAATTTCTGAACCTCCTTTCCCAGAGAATAAAAAGGGGAAGAGGCCAAGCCATAATCTCAAGGCCCTGACAGGATCACCAGAAGATCTTAACACACTGGAGGGGGTACTTTCTTCCCCACTCAGGTTCAGTTTTATATTTTTAAAGGACTCTGTTGGCATAAAAACTGCACCACTGTATGCACTACCCACCACGGAACTAAAAGACAAACTATTGGAGAACCTAGCCTAGGATTTGGCAGTCAGAATAAGTTCAGGGGTGTGACCAACTTCAAAACCTACACTGCACCATGGATCCACATTGCACACTACGTCCTGATCCATGGGACATCAGCCCTGTTTTTACACAGATGAAAATTGGACTCAGTTGTAGTCACTTTCAATATGATATTCTAACGTCTTCCTATCTGCCGGTATATGTCTGTAGTACTTCATGATGTTTATATTGGAGCTTGAAATTTTCTGAGGATTTTACTAACTCTTGCTACATTTGTACAGCAACAATATTGTTTTAAAAAGTTACTACCATTCCCACTTTACAGATGCAAGCACAGATCCTGGCATGAATGAATGAATGAATGAATGATCTTCAATAAAAATTTAAGACCTAGATTCCCTGATTTCACACTCCTACATCGCTGCATGTAGATCCCGTTATATAAATGGCAAAGGCAAGAGAAATGCCCAGTATTCATTTCAGTCCAGACTAAATCAGAGAGCTCACATGCCTGGTCACATAGGGCAGAGCTCTTCATTTCCTTCCCTCCCCGCTCACACTTCCTCCTCCATCCCTCCCTGCAGGCTGCCCCTCACTGCCAGATTGAGACCACTCACCCATTCACACTCTTCTGTCACTGACACCGTGACTGGCTTTGTAATGCTTACAAGATGAACCTCACCAAGCCTGATTCTTCTATGACTGGTACAGAATGAAATCACACAGCAGCAAATCTGTAAAGCTGCAGCAATTGTCATGCACTCTCACCTGGGCTGGCAAGAAATTAAGAAGCTACTCCATACCCCAGATGCTCCTCTTCTGCAATCTCCCAGACTTCATGGTCTCTACCAGGACTCCAGCAATCCATCCTGCATTTCCTTATGATCTCTTACAGACTGCCTTGTACTGTTACTCAACTTCACACATGGGTATGTCTTATCTTCCTAACTCACTGTCATCTCTTCCTGGACAGAGAATGTGGAGCTTCTGGATGAGTTGGGCATGAGGCATACACTGGCTTCTCATTTTAATTTTAGCTCATTTTGATGATGAGTTTTGTGCATGTGTTCCTGTTTGTAAAGGGAATAACATATCAGTGGGGGGGCAGGGCACAGGAAGGAGGGCAAGAGTCTTGGCCTGGCTCTCTTGGAAGCTATAACCTTTGACATTCATTTCTTAGTTTCCCTCTCCTGGCTGTAAGTGAAAATGCTTGTGTAAAATTGATACAGTACATTATATACATATAGCTTAACTACTTTAAGGAATGAGACATCTAATAAGATGATGTTTGTAAATACTTTAGGAGCTCTCTGGAAAGGAAGATGCCATATTGCCATATTTATTATGAAAACCTAGAGATAGGAACAGATGCTCACATCCTGGAGTTACTCTGAAATACTAGACAGAAACCTCCAATTGCCAGCATGTTCAGTGATTTGCAAAAGTTTATTTTTCTGATTGTGCATGTTCTTCAAGATCAGTCATATGCAAACATGAATGTGTTCTGCAGTGAATAAACAGCATGTGTTAAAAGTAAAATCTAAATACATTTATTATCTAGACTATACTCATTGAGTTAACCTCTTGTCACAGTGACTATCAGACTACAGAGGAGCGTGTATAGGCACACATGTATGGACAGTGCATGTGTGTGTTGTTCACACTTGCACAAAAGAGTCAAGAGTTTGGACCTCTGTTACAATGTGACTGTATAAGAGAATTTTTTCCAGCAGGGAGGCAAGAGGAGGCTGGCTCAGGGCAAAGGCACCTGCATATTGCAGAATGTGTGGGACAAAGGCTAGATAAATGTATCATTTGACCAGAAAACATCTTGAGTCCATTCCTTTACTCTTGAGATGCTCAGCTCCACTGTCACCTCAAGACCAAGATGCTGAGAGTGACTTTTTCTAGGTCTTTCCACTGCTCAGCTGCTATTAGGAGTTGTCATATCAGCCTGCTCACAAGGCTCAGTTCATGCTTTCTCTGGATCCAGGGACCAGGGCCAATCATGGTGGCGGCACTGGTGGCTTCAGAATTTACAGTGACTAAATGAATAAGCCATGAGCTTTGTGGTGGCAAGAATTCTTTGTATTGTCTACAGCCAGGCAGGGATAGTGTGTTCCATACCTTAATATGGTGGGTAGATGAAGAGTTAAAAGTTACCAAATAAAAAGAAGGAAATTCCTTTTGTGGAGGATGAGAAAGGACACTTAGGCACTGAATGCCACATGTCAGTGGCCCCTGGGCTTTGAGTAATGGGAGCAGGCTGCAGGGTGAGCTGAGAATGGAGAGATCTGCGGGCGGGGATCTGAGGAAGGTGCGTTCAGGCCTTCCTCTGTTGGCAAATATTGATGTAAAGGCAACTGGAGAAAAAGCCAAGGCAGTCTGGTCACCCAATGAAATGATCCCTTTCCTGTTTCTAACATGAGGTAAGCTGTTACCCACACTTTGGGAGCTTCTAACTAAGCTCAACTAAGCAGCTGAAGCAAAAAGAGAGGTGTAAGTCTCAGAAGCAAGTAGAAAGTGTTAAACTGCCAATGAAAACAGTGGTCACTTGCCTTTGACAATTTGTGTAATGAGGTCTGAAAAGGCTTTGCTTCTCAATTCTAACTTTAAAAAGGTGGGAAATCCTGCCACACTTAGAGTTCCTTGGAGCAATGGAATGGCCCAGGAAATCTTCTCTTCCTACTGGTAAATGTTTGTATAGCCCTTGCACCTTCTACAGCATCTCCCCCTGGGAAGACTCCCTAGCGTGGTTGTGACTCTGTGCTGGGCAGTGTACATAAACTACACAGGTGGTGTGGAGGGTTGGGAAGGCTAAGGTTTGGGAGTTAGATCTGGTTCAAAGTTTTGTTTATTACATTATGTGATTGGGACCAAGCTACTTACCTTTTCTGAGCCTCCCTAATTCCAAACCTCAGTCTAATAAAATTGCCCCCACATGGCTAGCCTAAGGAATATCAAGCCTAGCACATTATCTGGCCTGCAGTAGGTACCCAATAAATGTAGGCCCCTTTACAACTGCCAAAGCCAATGCAATGGGTTCCATTAATAAGACTCAACATCTTACCAATTTCAAAGACAGGCAATATAGAACACGTGGGAGGAAAATACTAGAAAGGAGCAAGCTGCTCACAGTGCACAAGACTCTTACCTTCCCTCTCAGTTCCAAGTCCAGGGCAAACGGTCTCCACTGTTCGGATGAATAGACTCTTAGCTAGAGCAGACGCTCATGAGTCAGGCTTGGGTTCAAATCCTAGCACTGCCACCTATTAGCAGCAGGATTGCAGACATATAATGCAACCTCAGTTCCATCATTTTAAAATAAGAAAAAAACAGCATTGAGTGTGAGATGAATTAATTTTGTAAAATGTTTAATTAGCACTGTGCCTATCACAATCAACACTCAATAAATTTTATCTATCATATCACCACTGATAACCTAACCAGCAGAACTCTTGTGGGTGACAAGTTGAGAAAAATACGATAATACAATGCTAAAGGTAAAAGAAATAAAAAAGTAGGAATTTCAAGATGGGATAGAATGCATAGCTTACAGAGTAAAAGAACAGTTGTTGTAAAATCCCTTCTCTTGGGAGGGTCGCCTGGATAAGAAGTAGTAGATTAGTACCTTGATAAGTAAGCCTGAGCTCCCACCATTGAAAATCAGTTACTGCTGGCCAGGAAGAAATTTGTGAAGAAGAAGAGTTTGTTTTCCTCACTAGATACTACCCTCTCCTTAGTCTTTATTTCCTCCTCCACACCGGAGGTCTGTTTCAGATACTTAGTCTCCCAGGGTCCCCCACTTATTACTTGCAGCCCAGCCTCTCACCCAGCTTCTCCCTCTCCAGTCCATGCACCAAGTCTAGACTGGCTGCATAAAAACTACACGGAGAGCTTGCTAAAAATACACCTCCTCAGGTTCCAAGCCTCAGGGTCTGATCCAGTAGGTCAGATGGGGCCCGGTTGCCCATATATTTTCTTACAAGTTTCCCAGTAATTCTTATGTGCAGACAGGTTTGGGAACTATTTTTCTAGACTTTTCCTACACCAAAGTCAAGATTTACCTCTCCTATAGCCTAGTCATTCCAAGTCTTTCCTTCCCGACCTATCTAAAATAACACATTTGTGTTTGGGTCCACGAATCATCAACTGTCAGCAACTTTATTTTTTCCCTCCTAGATCTTACAAAAAAACAAAAACAAAAAAAAACATGTTATGTCATGAACAAAAGTATAAAAAATTTCTAAAGAAGGGAAGGAATATTCAGAATTTCCTCAGGCCATTCTTTATTGATAGGGCTACCCCTAGAGAATATTGTGGCTTCTAGCTCTCCCATCCCTCTCTCCGACCTTCCATATAGAGAGGCTGGCGTAGCCAAGAAGGACAGGCAGTGAACACAAGTTTGAAGACAAAGAGGCACCATTGACGCAGAATAAATCATCATAATAACCACCACCACCATGTACCAAACACCAAAGGCCGAGCATCATCCTAAGCACTGTCACGTATCATATCACTTAACATTCGCATCTATGAGTATATATTAGTATTATTATTCCCAGTTTACAAATTTAAAAAATGAGATGCAAAGAACTTAACTTGCTCAAATTCACACAGTGAACAAGTGGCTGAGGATGGGAGCTCTCATAGGGACCAGAGAATTGGCAAAGTCATGAAACAGACTGGCAAAGACATATCCTCTCTCCTCTCTCCCTCTTCTCCGGAGAAAAGAACATTGCGGGGAAGGGAGATAAAACTTACGGAAGGAAGAAACAGAAAATTGCATAGCAAGAAAAGAGCTGTGTCTCCAGGACTCCTCCACTGGGAATTACTGATGCTAAACTAGGGCGTCGAGGCCTCTTTCCGGCCCGCAGCACAGGAGGACACGCACGGCCCTTCCTCCGCTCTCCTATTTGGGCAGCATATGGGTGGCGGCACGGGGAGCAAGAGCGCCTTAAGTTCTAGGGAGCTGAAGGACATATCAGCTCTTGAAGATGGAAATAAACGAAGACGGCGGCTTGTGGCTGCCTTTATTGCAGCTGCCAAGCCCAGGACTGCAGGGTAGAAAGCTAGTGGTTTCTATGGAAACTCTGTCCATAGAAATATGCACACATATTATATCTGGGCAATTCTTCCGAAATCCAGAAAGTACCTTAAATAGAGGACATCAAAATGGACCATGACTCACTTGAACATGGTGAAACCTCCCTTAACATTGACACTAGCTTCTGTTCTTTGCCCTCCTGGGTCCTCTTCCAAAAGAGACTACAGAACCAGGGTGGCAAGCACATGAACTATCTCCCCATCAGCAATGTGGTTCAGAGCTGACTGACCTTGGCCTATCCCTCCTTCTGTTGGGTTCTGGAAGGGAGGCTGCCCCCAGCATGCCTGTTCTTTATTCTGGGCCCAAGGGAGCATGCCCTATGGCTGAACAGTCATTTTCACTTTGCCATTATCATTAATGAGAACAAACAATTCACTGACAGTGCTTGCAATGCAAAAATGCCTCAGTAATAGGACCCAGATCACTATCCACAAGGACTGTCATTGGGTTCTGGAGGGATCAAACAGCCCCTTGACCACCATTACCCAGCTGTCCAGCCACAAATGACCCAACTGAGACCAAGAGTTTCCTCTCTTCAGCTGGCAGCAAACTGGACTCCAATGACAGACCTGGGGCCAGCATCGCCCTCACACCCCAACCCACCATCTCCTGTGAAACCTCCCCCAGACCTCACAAATGGGCCTGCCATCCTCCAACAAGCTGAAAGGCTCATTCCTCCAGAGAACGGATGGTATCAATTCCAAAAGATTCAAAATCAGCCTCTTAAAAAGTCTCCATTTGGAGAAGATATTTAAGCCAAGCTGTGCCTGATGAAGTGAAATAGAATTAGCCGCTTCAGTAGCACAGGTTACTTGGATTCATTTGAAGGTAGACTGACTGATTCGCTTCCGAGTGAAACGAACTCAACAACAATACATCACAGTTATCTGTGACCACAGCTCCATGGAATTTCAGACGGTGCCTGGAGTCCACAGAGGGGCACTTAATATTCCCCAATCCGCAATCAACCTTTTGTACATTTGTTCCCAACCACAGGATACTGTTTCATCTTAATGAACTGTTTTCTCAGTGTATTACAGTGGGTCATTCTACCATGCCTAATGGCCCATTCGGCAGGTTAAATTACAATGAGGGTCCCTTGGATTTTGTTTCCCAGCAAGGGGCTTGATTCCCCCCCCCTTCCCAATGGCTCGATTTCCAGGACAGATCACGAAAGATCCAAGGCAACGACATACCTGTTGCAGTCGACATGAAGGAGGAGGTGAGAGGCGCTGACCGACAGTGCGACCTTGTGCCACCGCCCGTCCGCCATCCGGTACGGAAGTGCCTCCGTCCTGGGCTTCCCATCATGTATATAATGATACCGAATCTCATCCCTCAGACCGCTGCTCTCCAGTTCAAAATAGCTGTGTGGGAAGCAGCAAAAATTTGTTTTATTTTCCTTCTGCACAGCACAGGTATCACCAGTCCTCACTGCTTACTAGCTCACCGCTAGGTTTCTCAGAAGCTAAAATTACTGGATCATGACACAAAGTGCTGCAACCCAAAATCAAATGTACCATATGGAACCCAATTCCCCTGAAGGCCCTGATGGTGACACCTTGAGTCTCTGAAATGGACATTAATTGATTCACTTCTGGAGGTGACTGGCCACAAAGTAATTAGCAAAACACTGTGCCATGTCTCTTAAATACTTAAAAGCAGTTCAGAACCTTCTTTCTATTGTCCAAAAACGGCCATTCACACAGAGTGGGTTTATTGTTATGTTTATCACTGCCATTTTTACTTTGTCACGAATTAAAGAAAAATAGAAGTCATGGGGGCTATCAGGGATTATACTGTCAGAGTGAAAAGAGTAAAGAGAATAGTAAGGCCTTTTTTTTTTTTGACATCCCCTGCACAGAAAGCTGTACAAGTGGCAACTATTCCTGGAAGACTAGGGAAGGAAACGTTCGAACTTCTCGTGTGTAGACCAGAATTTCAAATCCTCATAAAATAAAACATGCAACGGAGTTCTTTCCTTCCCCGGATTGTTATCACGTTTCCAGATCCATGAAAAACTCTTAGCACCACCCCTGTGGTCTGCACTTCAGTCACAGAATGCAGCCGGCGTTAGGACACTCCTCAGACACACACCAGGGCCCAGACTCTCACGAGTGGCAGCCCCACCCGGGGAGTCTCCTGTGTCTCTCCTGACACATGTCCTCGCCACGGGGCCTGATCTCACTGTTGGGAAATGGCAGGCAGTGCACTAGCCTCTCACACAGTCTGACTCATCACCCTTTTCCATGAGCAAAAAACTGAGATTCTGGAACTGATCCACATACCCAAGCCAGGATTTAAACTCAGGTCTCCACTTGACGGCCTACATCCTTTCTACCACTTCTCTGCCCGGCTCAGAGGCAGAAGACCTAGTAGCAAAGACGGTCTCAACTGGCAACTATCTCCCAGCAACTCATTCATCACAACAACTCAAAAATGACTCACCTACACAAGGAACCTAGTTCAATACCCAGACCTGGAAGAACCTACTGCTTCTCCTCTCATCCGCTGAGCTGGCCTGACCCCACCAACTGGACCGTATTTAATCTAAAACATGAAATGCATCTTCTATGAGAACTGAAATGAATATATCATGAAACTCAGCCTCTATTATTCATGACTTCCAAATCTCATGTCAGAGAAAAAGGCATATTTCCTGCTCCTCGTTCACGGGGATCTTCCCAAGAGAGCAGTGCCAGGAGAAGCAGAGTCAAGTCCAGCCTCTAACCCAGCGCGTCTGCACGAAGCAAAGAGGTCATACACTGAAGAGGTTGCTTACAGTTTTGGTGTGTGATTCTATGATTTTATTACATAATGTATGATACAATTACATTTTTCCAACTCCAAATACTTACACTATTGCAGCGGGTTCCTGGGCCCACATATGTACTTATTAGTAATAATAAATATAATACATATTTTATAAGACTCCAAAAAAACAAAAAGAAATCCAACATAGAAGAGATTCATTTTAAGAGAATCCTCCCAATTTCTTCTAAGGAGCTAGAACATTAGAAGAATCAAACAATCAGACTTTCAAAGGTCAAAAAGACTTTAGAGATTATCTGGTCATTCATTAATGCATTCAAGATGTTACTGAACACATAATAAAGGACTAAAAAAGGATTTAAACAGAAATCCTATTATCAAGATGCTTTGGGACTAGTGGAAAAAGAAATAAAATATTTGTCTGTCCCACAAAAAGCTAGAAACTGGCCTAAGAGAAAGGAATGGGAGGCATTTCATGACTGACTGCCACGTGCCAGCAATGGGCCACATGCTTTCATAAATATCATCTCATTTATTTTCTTCAAAGTAGGTATATTATCCCTGTGTTACAGCTGAATTCACATATGATCAGCAATAGTAATAATACCTTGTCCAAGACAACACAGCTCCTCTAAAGAAAAACCAGCATAATTTTAAAATTTGAGACCTTAACGAGATTAACACATAATGAGAAATCTCTCAATTACTTTATTTTGACCAATAAGCTTCTACTGGGGGGGGGGGGACATGACCTTGAAGGGACTTCAATGAATGACAATGAAGAAAGCAAAATAAAAACAACAATAAATGACAATGAGAAATGCTCAGAGAGATCACCTGATGGAATCAATTTAAAAAATAAAGAGGCAGCTGTATCTCACCAGATTTAATTATTATTCCCAGGGTTATGCCCTCAGTGAACAATCGCTCCATGTATTACAAACAGATCTTTTTTAAAATTTTTATTGAATTTATTGGGTGACATTGGTTAAATAAAATTACATAGGTTTCGGGTGCACAATTATACAGCACATCATCTG
>PVKM010036826.1:0-14668 GCA_004027735.1 Carollia perspicillata | reverse complement strand
TGTCTGCACTAGAACCTGGTTCTCTGCAGCACCCAAGGTGTCAGTGGCAGGCTGTCAGTGTGGCCCCACCTTCTGTGCTCCTCTCCTGGGTCCCCTACCAAACCTAGTGCCATCTTTGGTGCAGGACCTGAGTACTGCCTCCCCCCCAGAACCCTAGTGCCCCTTTTCTTTTTCCTTTGTCCTGTTTCCAAAGTTGGAGGTCTGCTCGCTTGTGCTATCCCATGGAGGCTGGGTGCCCCATGGGTGCTGTGTATCTCCCTCCACCACCCTCCTCCCCCATTAAAGCTCTGGCATGGAGGTGTGTGGACTAATTTTCCTTGGTTCGGGAGCACCCCCAGTTTCCCCAATGCCAGTTGGTTCAAACCTCTGATTCCATAGAATAAACGGTTTATCTGACCTCCACTTAGCCCATCCGCCTGCCCTCAGTTGACCTGGTGGAGCCCCAGCACATTCTGGACGGTGCTCCTGGAGCATAGCCGAGATGGCTGCCGTGAGGTGCCCATGCCCAGGGTGCCTGTTGCAATGCTTTGGAGACCCAGCCTGGCAGAGCCCCCACCTCTGCTCAGGCTGGCATCTGGGGGCTCTGGCGCTGGGCCAGAGGCACTCTTGGGAGTTCCCAGCTGCTGGGGGCGACGCAGCTGCAGGAGTGACCTTGGTCGCTGTGAGTCCTCTCTGGGCTCCCCTGGATTCTCTACTGTGGACCGCATTGGGGGTTCAGTCTGGGAGCTAAGGGAGAGCCCACTTGCCCATCCCCAGGGCCCTGCCCCACCTGGTGAGGTGCTGAGCACGGTGCAGAAGGGCGCATGCGCAGTGGGCTGCGTCCAGCGGTGCCTGGCCGCCTGCTGCAGGTCCAGGCGCGCCTGTGGTTGCAGCTGGAGCAGGGCCCGGATCAGGTCTTGGCACTCTGTGGGCAAGGGCTCAATGGCTGCAGCCAGTCCCCCCTCCACCTGCCCCTTGCCTCTGCATCCTGCGCTCACTCCCTACCAATAATTACAGCAGCTTTGAGGGGTCTGCTGGAGTTCCTCCGCCTGTTACCAATGGGCACACAGGCATAGAGGGGCGAGGTCTGGGTTGGGTCGCACCTCAGTCCAGCTTCCCCCTCACTACAGTGGGCAGGAGGCGGGTGCCAGGTGAGTCTCCTCTGTTACCCTCTTCATGGCACAGAATGACCCTCTGATCCAGGTCCGCTGGGACTTGGGAAAGATGAGGTGGAAGCACTTACCTGGGGTCAGGCCTGGTGGGAAGGTGGGGCCACGGCGCATTAGGAGTAGCATGCGGTGGGGCCGGCATTCCTTGAAGGGCAGCTTCCCCGTCACCATGGCATAAAGGATGACACCTCTGGGGACAGTGGGTCTTAAGGCATGCCCCCCCACCCCTGCCCAGAGGCCTTTCTTCTTGGGTGGCTGGTGGGGCGGCACTCACAGGCTCCACAGGTCAGCCTGCTCCCCACTGTACTTCTTGCTCATGAGGATCTCCGGAGCAGTGTAGGCCATGGAGCCGCAGAAGGTGCTCAGCAGTGCTTTCTTGATCCCTGACTGGTTGGCGAAGCCGAAGTCTGCGCAGGGGTGCAGGGCAGGTGGTTCAGTGGGAGGGGCGGCTATGTGGTGGGCCTGGGGTCAACTGCAGGGTGGCTGTGGGCAAGGGTGAGGTGGAGGCCTTCTGGGAGGGTTGAAGGTCAAGCCAGGCTGGGGTCCAGTCTGGAGCAGACCAGTGTGGAGGCCGAGGGCCAGGCAGGCATGCCAACATGTAAGGGCCTTGTGCAAGGTGGATGGCTGGGGTGAAGAGTCAGGGCAAGCAGGCGCGAGGGCAAAGGCTGGCCACAGACTCACCCGTCAGCTTCAGAAGGCCTTGGTCATCCAGCAGGATGTTCTCACATTTTAGGTCCCTGAATGGGAAAGGGCAGGTGGGGCTGGGCCCGGGCTCAGGTGGGCCTCCCCATGCAGGTGGGGGTCAGGTTGGGCTGCGCCCTCACCGGTGCACGACGCCAGAGCTGTGGCAGTGGGCCACTGCGCTGACCAGCTGCTGGAACAGCCTGCGGGCCTCCTTCTCCTCCAGCCCCAGGCTGCAGCGGTGGTCTGACACCGCATTGATGTGCTCCAGCAGGTCGCCGCCACCTGCCAGCTCCAGCACCAAGTAGGCGCGCTGGCTGTTGTGATAGGTCTCGTACAGCTGCACCTGCACGACGCCCAGCCACCTGCTGCCACCTCGAGGAGGGGCTGTGCAGTGCCCTTGGTTGGGGTGTCAGGATGGGGGCAGTGGTGGGCCTGGGGTGGGCAGCAGGTGCAGTGAGGGCTGGCACGGGATGGGCAGGATGTTTGCTGGCTGTCATGGGGTCTCTGCCTACCACATTCAGGTGCTTGTAGGTAGCGTTGAGGGATGAGATCTCACGGGGCAGGAACTTGCAGGAGAGCTCCACAGGGGCCTCGGCGGTGGAGATGACCTTGATAGCCACCTGCAGGGGCGAATGGTGACCACCGTGTGCAGACCACAGCCCCTTGGGGTAGGGTGGGGCAGGACAGATCCCTGTCCTCCTTTGTGTAAAAGCCAAACTGGGCAGGGTGAGGCAGGGTAAGCAGAGTCCTGGGGGACAGCGTTGTCCCAGGCACTTATGTGCTCAAGGGTTCAAGGACTTGAAGTGGTCAGCCTGTGGGAGGGTGCAGGACTGGGAGGGAGCTGGGGCAGCTGGAAGGCACCCCAGTAGGGATGGACAGGGCCCATTAGAGCTGGATTGGAGGGTACCCTGAGCCCAAGGCCACAAAGAGGAGGCGGGCTGCCTCACCATGGTGTGGCGCTTGCCTTGCAGGTCAGAGGCCAGCTTGGGGTTGTGCTGCATGCGCTCCTGTGTGGCGTAGGCCAGGTAGACTTTGGAGAAGGCCCCGGAGCCAATCTTCTTGGAGGAGAGCAGATAGCCCTTGTCCCTGCACTCACGCACCTGCGCCATGAAGGTTTGCTGGTCCAGTTTTCGCCTGCCGCTGCCCTTCATGGAGAGCAGGGCACTGCAGAAGGGACCAGGACTGTCCCACTCAATGTGGGCTCTTGGGAGGGGGTGGGGTATGTGGCTGAGGCCTGACTTATGTCAAAGGGGCAGGGGTGACAGGGCCACAGGAGGCCAGGTGTGACCTGTGCCCTCTCAGGGCTGCAGCCACGTTTTGGAAGTCTTGCTGGGACTAAGGCAGAGCCGGGGAATGACCAAGGCTGAGAGCTCGGGGTGGGGCCTGACACAGTCAGGTACTGGTGCAGGGGAGGTCAGGCTCCAGGAAAGCAGGGGCAGGTTCTAGAATGTAGGGTTCTAGAGCTGCACTAGCATTGTGCCCTCAGAGGGAGTGTCTGTGTCCTTTCGCCCCCAGGGCCTTCCTGTCCTGAGAACATCTTGCTGGAACCAGCCCTGTCCTGCATGGGGCCCACTCTATGTGGTGAGAACCCCTAAATGCTAGAGCCAGGCTGAGGCCACTGTGGGCCCCCCTGGATGTGGCTGAACACAAAAGGCCTGAATAGAAGCTGGGGGTGGGGATCGAGCCAAGCAAGGGGAGTGGGGTTTCTAAGGACATGAGGAAGGGAAAAGGAAAACACACACCAGCAACTGTTTCAACTGCACTCCTTGTCCTTTGGGAGGGTCCCAAGGAGGCAGCTGAGGCCGAGTTGGGGTGGGGGAGCACTGGCCTTCCTCTGCTGAGGCTTAGAAGCTTGTCTTACCTGAGCCAAGGCCTGCTGGAGGACTTTCCCCCGAAGCCCTCTGAAGACTTAAGGACATATCTGCAAGGTAAGTGAGGTCTCCAGCCTGGGCACACCCCACACCCAGCAGCTCCAATGGAGAGCAGCCAGTGTGGACCTGCCTTGTCCTGTCCTCGAGAGTCTTCTGTGGGCACTGTTACCACGGGGAGTAGTGGGTGACATTTACCAGATGCCTGCTGCAGACCAGGTGCTGTGTGAAGTGGTTGTGATAGCTGCAATTACCACCTTCCACAGGCCTGTCCCAGGCAGACAGTGCTTCTCCAGGATCTCAAATCAGACCATAACCAGGTGACAACCATTCTGCCAGTGACAGAACTGAGGCTCAAATGCAGTCTCTCTACCAGGAGCTGGAGAGCACAGAGGCTGTGGACTACTGTCCTGGGAGTGTCTCACAGGGCTTGAGTTGTGGTGGGGGCTCAGTGTCGGTGTAGTTGCGTTGTTCCCCTGCTGGGACTCAGGGTGGCTGTGGTGTGCCCTGCTGCAGGAAAGGCCCAGGAGTGCCCTGCCCGAGATGCTGAGGTTCATTTTCTCATGCCTGTTGGACTGTGAGCTGCTTGAGAGCAAGGCTTGTGTCGGCTCTTCCCTTGCTCCCCTCCAGACTGCATCTGGCAAACTGCCTGTAATATAGCAAATGTGGACAAAGTAACCAGTTTGTTGTTGACCTGTGGGTTAGGTAAAGAGCAACCACTCCAGGTATTCTAAGCAGAGGAGACTTAAGGTGGGGTTGCTCCTCAGATGTTGGAAGTGCTGGAGAAGGGCCCCGTCTAGAGCTAGTACAGCACAAGGGAAAACTGTGGGGGTCTGCACGAGAGTGGCTGTGCCATTGCCCGCACCCCTCTCACTTCCCTAGCTTCCACCGTGACCCAGACCACACTGGGGGCTGGCAAGTCAGTCACCAGCTCCGGTTTGCAGTCTGTCTTCCCTCTTTGTTTGCATTCTAGGTTGTCCCTCCATCCCACAGACACTCCTTGAGCAACCGTCACACACTGAGCTTGGTGTTAAGCACTTGGGAGCAAATCCCAGACACGGGCCTTTTGTAGAGCTTACTATTGGGGAAGGGAAATTGGCATTAATAATTTAATAAAAGTGAAATGACATCTATGACGTGTGCAGAGCAGTTTGTGTGCTTGGGGACTGAAGGCTGGGTGAGGCTGGGTGGGGGGGGCAAGGCCAGCAGGACATGCCGGGCCTTGGCCATTGGGAATATAGTCAGGGCTTTGGCAGGAGAGCAAGCCATCCAGGCGTGAGTTTGGAAGAAGCCTCCTGTCTCCCTCCCTGGCAACTTCCACATGCCCTAATTAACCCCTGTCCCCTCCAGCCTGGTGGGATTATGGTTGGAGGGTGGGTTTTGTTCTCTTCCTGAGGGGCCAGCTTCATTTGCCAGCACCTCACTCAGCCACCTGAGTTCTGCCTTCCCCTACAAAAGAAACAGGCTGAAGCCCTTTTCTCTGAGAAGAAGAGTGGCCCTCCCCTCAGCTGTCACCCTGCCCCCGAACTGACCTCCAGGTCCCACTTGGCCACCTTGCACCCTCACCAACAGCTCCTCGCAGACCTAACCTGCAGCAAGACGCAGACACTTATTGCACTGTGGATGTAGTGCTGCTGGACACTTCCTTCTCCAAATGCGCTGTTCACTCCCTGAATGTCACTATATTTTCATTTGTGATCATGTCCAGGCGATTTCAGCGTCAGGGTCTTTGCAGGTGGTAGTGTCTCTACCTAGAACACCAGCTGCTGTCCCAGCCCTCAGCTGCACCCCCTTACAGCATGTCGTGTGTCCTATGGATCGTTTACTTGCTTATTGTCTGCCCCTCCAGATCCCAAGATCCTGAACACAGAGACCTGCTCCTCTTCACCCCAAGGTGTACCTGCAGACTGAACACGCGCCTCCCCTGTGCATGTGTGTGTGTGCCTGTACGCAGAGGGGTCAGCCGCCCCGGGGTCTCCTGGTCCTTGTTGGGTGTTCAGTGTGTTCGGGTGTGAGAGAGAGCATAGTTCCCGTGTGTCCAGTTCGGGTCCTGTTCAGGTGTGTGTTTGAGAGGGGGCAGGCTTTGGGCGCAATGGAGTGCTAAGCCCGCGTCCCTGAGGGGTCCCGCCTGTGTGGCTGTGTGGGGCAGTGTCTGTGTGAGCAGATCCTGGGGGTGTAGGTGTCCAATGTGGACACCGAGGAAGGAGAGAGGTGACGGCGCATCCCGCGCGCAGGAAGCTTCAGCGTGCTCCCAGCGCCTGCGTAGTGACAGGCCGAACCGGTGCTGGAGCCTAACAGTCAAAGGGGGAGGTCCAGGGGCGACCCGGGCGGGGCCGAATGCGAGGCGGAGTTTGCGCACTCCCGTTCGCTGGGGTTCGGTAGGCTTTGGGCCAAGAGCATGAGGGACGCGCCTCCGACCTATCAGCGCAGAGAACGCGTGGGGGCGGACCCAGGCCGCCGCGCGCCGGGCCGCGGTTGGCGGAGGGCTGCTGGGGCGGGCCCAACCCGAGACCCCGCCCACTCCGGTTTGCGGCTGGGCAGGAGGGCTGATCCCGGCCGCGGCGGCGGCTCCTCTTCAGGTAACCGGTGGGCGGGGGCTGGAGACCCGCCGCGCTCACTGAGGCAGGTGGCCCTCGGGGAAGCCTGGGGCTGAGACCGGACGGGACGGCCCTGGCCAGGTCGCGTTGGAGGCTGAGTCAGGGGGCGCCTCCCCAAGGTCACCAGGCTAGCGCGGCGAGCGTACTGGGCGTCGCGGGGCCGAGCCCGCCAGCCCGCCCTCCTCTCCCCTCGCTCAGGTGCGCCCAGGTCCCTGCAGGGCCTATTCGCCAGGTCGCAACCCGGAAGAGAGGCTCGGGAACCCTGCTGCTCGCCGCTTCCTCACGCCGGCGCGGGGTGACCGGCCCCCTCTCGGGGTGGACAGGGGGTGCCCGGGCTCGTGCTCTGCCTGAGCGCAGGAGGTCCCCTTGTTCAAGCGCCTGTCACCTCCCTGAGGGCAAGTGGTCCACGTTCCTGCCTCCCCCAAAGGAGACTCTGAGAGAGTTCCAAAGCTTAGGGTCATTGTATTCTTTCCCTTTCCCTTTGACGTGAAAGGAGGTGAGGCCGGGGAGGGGGGCATTTGTCCGGAGTCACAAGGGTCATTGGTCTGAGCGTGTTGGGTATAGTGGCGGGGCCGCGGGAAGCCCAGATCTCAGCTTCGGTGAGAGCTACGTGGTGCCTGGCCAGCCCAGGTCCCTGGGCCCCTTGGCCTGGATTTGGGTTGCGATTTTCTTGCAGTGCTGGCTCAGCGGCAGTGCAGCGTTAAGACCAGGGCTCTGTGGGTACAGGCGTTTCCCACCACACTTGCAGAGGTTCCCCTTTTCCTGCGGAGGGGGTGGGCGGCAGGGCGGGGGGAGGACCTCAAGTGCGGTGAGGCCAGCACAAAGCACCAAGCAGTGTAGGAGGGGCAGAGGGCACAGTGGGTGGAGGAGTGGCCTTGCCTGGGGATGTAAGCTGGGGCTGCTGTCTGGTGGCAAAGACAAGGGGGGTGGGGTTGAGGCCGTCTTTGAGGGGATAGTCCGGAGGCAGGGGCCACTTTGGAAGGTGGTGTGGTAGAGTAGGTGTGGTAGAGGTGTGGTCAGTAGGTGTGGTAGAGGTGGAGGAGGAGGAGGCTGAGAGTGCCCTGCAGGGTGTGAGAGGGAGGGGAGGAGCCCTAGGGGGTGGTGTTGATTTCTGGCCCAGATCACTGAGTGCATGGTGACTCAGGAAGAAGTCTAGGGGTGAAGGGTTGGAGTGGCAGTCAGTGGTCCAGATGAAGATGCCCTGGGGGGCACTGGGCTCCAGAAGACCATGGGGGATCATTGTCAGGGGACAGACACTTCAGGGTAGTGTGATTGTGACCTGTGGCACCTACAGTTACAGCTCTGGCAGCCAGGGGTTCTGGGGAGCCATCCTGACTCAGGTGAGCAGGTGTCTCTGGTCTTCTTCGGTATCCGAGTGGAATGCCATAAAGTCCAGCTGTCTTGGTTACATTTTGTTTTTTGTTTTTTAAATATTTTATTTATTTATTTTTAGAGACACGGAAAGGGAGAGAAACACCAATCCATTGCCTCTCCATGCCCCCAACTGGGGACCTGGCTGGCAACCCAGGCGTGTGCCCTGACTGGGAATTGAACCAGTGACCTTTCAGTTTGTGGAGTGATGCTCAATCCACTGAGCCACACCAATCAGGGCTGTTTTGATTACCTTGACACCACTGTCTAGGTTGTCAGGGCTTGTTCAGACCGGGATCTTGCTGTTCTCACTCCTCTAGGACACCAGCAGGTCAGAGGTGGAGCCCAAGGGACACGTGCTTGCCCACCATGGCTGAGCCATGTGACTGGAAGCAGGTATCTGCTCTCAGTTCTCAGGCCCAGGGTCCTCTGAGGCCCAGGTGAGCAGTCGGGTTGCTGCCTGTCTGTGATCAGCAGCCCCGAATCTCTGAGCCCCTTCACCAGCTCTCACTGGATCTCCTGCAGGTGGGGGCTCTGGGAATGCCCTGTGGCTTGAGTGCACTCCTGGCCAGTGCTCTGGGGATTCTGGCTGCTGGATGCCATGAAAAATTCACCTTCTTCAGGGAGCTGGAGAGCCACCTGGCTTTGGGGGTTTGCCCAGGAACTCAGTGACACAGCTGGGTTGGCTGTGTCCAGCGGCAGCGCTCAGAGTCCTGCGAACCTTGAGTAACAGCCCAGGCTCTTGTTGATGTCTCTGAAGGAGCTTCCTTCTCTGGCTGCACTGCTAGGGCAAGTTGGGTGGGCCTGCTGTGTGGGCGGGGCATCCCTATGATTGCCCAACTCATCCCTGACCTCCCAGTCTCCCTGCACAGACTGGCCCTCCACACAGACTCACGGCTCTGGTGGGTGTGACCTCAGGCTTCCATGCAGTTGGCCCAATGCCTCTCTTAGCCCATCCCCTGTCCTGGGCAGTGGTAATATGCTGGGATGGAGCCTGGCAGGCATTTACGAAATGCAGTTTGATGCATGGCCCAGTCCAGGTGAGTGAGGGGGAAGCTGGCTCTTATTCATGTGTCTTTTGCAGGGACGGAAGACCTGCCCCCATGACCTGGCTGTAGAGTGAAGCTGGTGGAGGCCAGTCCTGGGGGAGTCCTGGCCCACCACTAACTAGCTGCTAGCTAACAGTGTGTTCCTCGGACCCACATGGTCATGCTGGCCGGGCAGTCAGTATCTGTACCTTCCTTCAGGACACGGGGCCTCCCAGACCCTTCCCCTGGGCAGTGTGCACCTCATTTTGCCATCAGCATGCTCACAGGTCTGGCCGTGGGGAGCAGGGTGCTGCCACACCCCTAGTGTCTGGCATTAGTGCACAGACTGCCTGGCCTGGGGCAGGGCTGACAGGATCTGACAAACCAGCCTTGCTCAGCTGTGTCTTTCTTTCTTTGTTTGTTTAAAAAAGATTTTATTTATTTATTTTTGGCGGGGAGGGAGAAAGAGAGGAAGAGAAACAGCAGTATGTGGTTGCCTCTTGCACGTCCCCTACTGGGGACCTGGCCTTGCAACCCAGGCCTGTGCCCTGGCTGGGAATCCAACCAGCTACCCTTTGGTTTGCAGGCCGGTGCTCAATCCACTGAGCCACATCTGCCAGGGCAGAAGTTTTCTAGTTTCACATTTTCCATTTAGGTCATGAGTCATTTTGACTTTTTGTATGTGGTGTGATGTGCAGACTGAAGTTCATTTCCTTGCATATGGATGTCCAGGTGTCTGACACTGTCTGTTGAAAAGTCTACCCCCTCTCCACTGAGTGGCCCTCGGTGGCCCCCCACACCTTTGCTAAAATCAGTCGGCTGTGTAAGTGAGGTAGTGTCAGTCTGGCAATTTTTTTTGTCAGAGTTGTTTTGGCTGCTTTAGGTCCTTTGCATTTCCATGTGGATTTTAAAATCAGTCTGTCATTGTCTGCAGAAAGCCTGCTGGGGTTTTGATTGGGAATGTAGTCGACCCGTAGATTCCTTTGGGAAGAAATGATGCCTCTGCTCTGTATATTCATTTATTTTAGTGTTCTTTAGTGGGTTTCAGCAGTGTTTGACAGTTGCAGTGTATTGTGTCTCCTATTTATCAGATTTATCCGTAACTATTTCATATTCTTATATCCTATGATCTCGCTAGCTGATTTACTGACTCTAGTCTCAACGGTGGATTCTGTAGGGTTTTCCACATAAACGATTGCATCACCTGTGATTAAAAACAGTCGTACTTCTTTCTCAACTTGATTGTCTTTTTTTTCCCTTGCCTTATTGCACTGACGCGACCCTCTAATATGGAGGTCGATCGATAGAAGTGCTGAGTGCAGACCTCCTTGCCGTGGTCCCTGTCGACAGGGGTGGTGTGTCGTCTCTCACCATTAAGGATGATCTGTAGGTTTCCCTGAAGTGCTGACCGTGTTTATTATGAGTGGACATTGGGTTGTGACAAATGCTTTTCTGCCTTTACTGAGATGATTACAGGTGCTCCTCAACTTACCCAGCAGGGGTTCCCCCCAATAAACCCACTGCAAGAGGGAAATATTGTTGCTCTGAGTACCACACTGCAGGGTGTTGGAATCTCTTACTGTAATTTAGATTTGCGTGTCTTCCCTGCATGTTTATCCTTGTGTTCCCATGGCGGCCCCGGTGCTGTGCTTGCCGCTGCTGCCCAGCATCATGCCAGAGGACTGTACTGCATGGCACTAGCCCCAGGAAAGATCACCATGAACACTTCTAAGGACCGTTTCTGCTGAATACATATGCTTTTGTACCCTCGTAAGGTTGCAAAATTGTACGTGGAGCCATTGGAAGTCGGGGGCTGCCTGCATATGGTCGTTCTTTTGGTCTGTTACTGCAAGTTACACTGGCTGCAGTTAACACCACTAGACCTTGTATCCATGGGATAACCCCAGTCGGTCATGACCCAGTGTCCTTTCTTACATGTTGTCGTACACGGTTTGACAAAATACTGTTAAGAATTTTTGCATTTGTGTCCATGAAGGGTACTGGTCTATAGTTTTAGTTGTTATGTTTCGACATTACCTTTTCTCTGGCTTTGTTATCACAGCAGTGCCGGCCTCATAGAATCGGTTGTTAAGTGTCCCCTTACGTTCAGTTTTCCTGGAAGAACCTGTGTGGAGTTGGTATTATTTCTTCCTTATACATAGAGAGAGGTGTTGGAATCTCTTACTGTAATTTAGATTTGTGTGTCTTCCCTGCATTTTTATTAGTTTTGGCTTGGTGTCTTTTGAAGCTCTGTTATTGGGTGCATGAGTGTTTAGGACTGTGCGTCTCTGACGCCCCAGCGCTCCTACGACTGGCGTCGGCCTCGTCTTCTCTTCTACCCTTCCATCGCGACCTCCCTCTGTCAACATAGTCTTGCCTATGGTTTCTCTTCTTAAAAAAATTAAGTAGTTAATTAGAGAGAGAGAACACTGATGTATTGTTTCACTTATCTGTGCATTCATTGGTTACTTCTCGTATGTGCCCTTACTGAACCCACAACCTTGGCACATCGGGATGATGCTCCAACCCACTGAGCTACTCAGCCAGGGCGCCTGTGGTTTCCTGAAGATATGAAATACAGTTATAACAACTGTCTAAATGTTCTTGTCTACAGATTCTTTCTCCTGCATCACTTCTGGTCAGTTTGCACCAGGTGGTTCATCCTCATTATGGGTTGTATTTTATTTTATTTTTTGCGTGTTTGAATGCCTGGTCATTTTTGATTGGTTGCCAGCCATTGCTATTTTACCTTGTTGGGTATTTCCGTGTCTCTTTTATTATTCTTGAGCTTGGTGCTGGGGTGTGGCTGAGTTTGATCCTTTCGGGTCTTGCTTTTTCGCTTTGTTAGCTGAGACCAGAATGGTGCTTAGTGTAGGGCTCATTTTACCTCCTGACCAAGGCAAACCCCATTCGCACTGCCTTCCCGCTGCCCTGAGAGGTCGGGGGTTTCGCCCTTTGGCCGCCGGGAGCTCCAGGGATGTTTTTCTGCTCACCTGTTCACATAGCTCTTTCCCCGGATTTGGGTTGTTGGCTCCTCCTCCTCCTCCTTTGTCCTCCTCTTCTTCTTCTTTTTAAAAATTTTATTTATTTACTTTTAGAAAGATGGGAAGGGAGGGAGAAAGAGAGAGAGAGTAGGAGAGAAACATCTCTCGGTAGTGTCTCGAGCACCCCCATCTGGGTACCTGGCCCACAACCCAGGCCTGTGTCCTGACGGAGAATGAACCTGTGGCCTCTGGTTTGCAGGCTGGTGTTCAGTCCACAGAGCCACACCAGCCAGGGTGGGTTTCTCCTTAAACACAGTGTTGTATTAGTTTCCCGTGGCTGCTATAACCAATAAGCACAAAAGTGGTGGTTTAAACAGCAGACACTTATTATGTTAGAGTTCTCGAGGTTGGCGAACTGCCCTGGATCTCACCTGGCTGAGGTCTAGGGCCGTGGGGCTGTGCTCTGTTCTGGGGGCTCCGGGAGGAGCTGGTTCCTGCTCTGTGGGCAGAATTTTGTTCTTTGTGTGTGGGGGACCCAAGTCCCTGCTTGCTGGCTGGCTGTAAGCTGAGGGGTGTCCCCAGTTTCTACAGGACTCCCCCGTGCCTTGGCTCTGCACTTCCTTCCCCCACCTCCAAAGCCAGCTGTGGTGGGTTGAGTCCTTGGGCTTCGAATGTCTCCTCCCCCAGCTGGTTGTCTGCTTTTAAGGACTCATGTAATTAGGCTGGTCTCACCCACATAATCCAGGGAACCCCTGCCTCTGTCTGTACACTGATCCCATCTGCTAGATCCCCTTTGCCATGCCACATAACAGCCACGGGTTCTGGAGAGAAGGGCTTGGGCACCTGTGGGAACATTATTGTGCTGCCCAGCACTGCCCAGTGAAACAGCTGTGTGACCAGGGGACCCTGTGCAGGTCACTGGGGTTCTCCCTGCTCCTAGAACCTGCAAAGTCCAGCAGGACCTACATCTTCCGAGACTCTCAGTCCGTCTCCTCAACTTAGCTTTGCTGCTCTGCCTGAGTGTGTCCTCCAGGGAAGCTGGAGCTGTCTCCAGGTTCCCTGTCCTTTGCTCCTGATGGCCGTCACCCTGCCAGCTGAGGTCCATGCATTCTGTCCGGTTTTCCAGTTGTTTGGCTGGGAGGGCAGATTGATCCCTCACTCCCGTGGGAAGGCGCGGGCAGCTGACCTCTCTCAGGCTTCCGTATTTCCCTTTGCTCCTGTTTGAGTTGGGGGAGCGTAGCCATTTGCACACCTGTCAGCCTTCCCAGCTGGGTGAAGCTGGGGCTGGTTTAGCACCTGTTTCGTTGCAGACACTGGAGACAGGGAGCTGTGGCTGTCCCCAGGGCAGAGCCTCTGCCCGGGGACAGGTGCCCACCTCCTGGACTCAGACCAGGTCCAGTGGCTCAGGGTTTGGCTTCCATGTGACGCTGTGCTCACCTTTGAGAAAAGTGTGTTCTGCAGGTTCTTTATGGAACCTCATGCCCACCTGACAGCTGCGGTGCTTGGGGTGTTGCCTTCTTGCTCTGCCCCAATGGAATACGTTTTTACTCCTTGTTTTCCATGTTACTTTTAGATGCTTTCCAGGAAGGAAGCGGAAACACCCCACAGATGCCACCCTCTTCAAACCAGAGTCTTTTCCATCTGCTTCCTGTCTGCCCGGGATTCCTAGAAGTTTCTGGTCTGCCAATTTTATCTTTCTTGTTTTCTAGTGCTCTCGTGGGTTTATTCTCTTAAAACACGCCTCTCTCCTGTCCTTTCACTGAGGCCCTGGGGACGGGTGAATGCGTGGGACCCATCTGCCACCTTGAGCTGGTGCTCGCTTATTTGTAGTTCCCCACCGTCGCATGGTTTTTGCCTTTGCCTCTTCCCACGTGTGTGCACAGCCACCTGGTTGGGCAGACAGTGGCATCTCTCCTTTACTGCCTCAGTCCTTTCCTGGAGGGAATGAAGGGATAGTGGGCTCCCCAGATTATCAAGCACAAGAGTGTTAGGAAGCAGGTGGCAGCCACAGTGAGAGCCTGGGCCCCCTGACCTCACAGCTCCTCGGAGAGCGTGAGGTAGGCAGGAGGGTGTGACCACACCATGGAGTTAAGAGGCCCTTGCGTGGTTGAAAGTGGTGCTTGGAGGCACCTGATGTTTGAAAACTGCCAGTTTCCAGTCCCGTGGGCTGTTTGGACCCGTGGTTTCATGTGCCAGATCCCTCACCGGCCCCTGTGCTGCCGCTCCAGCCTCGCTCAGCCCCCAGAGGCTCGTTTGGGCTGCGCTGGAATTCTCGGCATGGGTAATCCAGGCCCTGCGGGGCTCAGGGCCCTGTTCTCTGCTAGCGCAGCCCCTGGTCCCCCAGGCCTCTTCTTCAGAGCCAAGGCTGGGGCTGTGGGTGGAGGCTGTGGCCACGCCCACCCAGGAACCGGCCCATGGGTGCCAGGTGGAGAGAGGTGGGACCTGTGGAGGGGACTGTGTCTTTCCTCCCCTCCAGCACCCCAACTGTGGCAGAGACCGTCCCCCTGAACGATTACTGCCTGTCACGTGCTTCACACAGACATAGTGACTGCCCTAACCTGAGGAGGCTTAGGAATTCAGTGTCCGCTTTGGTCACTCTAGGTTCAAGAAGGCGCTGTCCATGTCCACACCGGGCCAGAGGATCCCACGACCGCCACGATGAGCGTGTCCTACGTGAAGAGTGCGTGTGTTGGGGGCTGGGGGGCGGGCCCTGGAAGTGCCCTGCGCTTCCGCGCTACAGTTGAGTCCTCAGACCTGCCCGAGCGCGCGCATGGGCTTTGTCACTGCAGAGCTGTCCACCATCCTTCTGGACGCTGTCACCGACAAGGACCCGCTGGTGCAGGAGCAGGTATGCAGCGCCCTGTGCGCCCTTGGAGAGTCGCAGCCGGAGGGGACGCTCAGCGCCTGCGAGGAGCACCTGCGGCAGCACGAAAAGGTGTGGGACCAGGGCCGCTTTAGCACACCGGGGGCGGAGCCTGCGGGGGTGGG
>PVKM010036825.1:0-14899 GCA_004027735.1 Carollia perspicillata | reverse complement strand
CAGCAATTGCACTGCTGGGATTATATCCCAAGAACCCTGAAACACCATTCCAAAAGAACCTATGCACCCCAATGTTCATAGCAGCACAATTTACAATAGCCAAGTGTTGGAAGCAACCTAGGTGCCCATCAGTAAATGAATGGATCAAAAAACTATGGTACATATATACAATGGAATTCTATGTGGCAGAAAGAAAACAGGAGCTCCTCCCCTATGCAACAGCATGGAAGGAACTGGAAAGCATTATGCTAAGTGAAATAAGCCAGGCAGTAAAGGACAAATACCATATGATCTCACCTTTAACAGGAACCTAAGCAACTAAACAAACAAGCAAGCAAAATATAGTCAAAGACATTGAAATAGAAAAGGGGATGACAGTATCCAGAGGGGAGAGGGGAGAGAATTTCAAGGAAAAAGGGAGGGGATTATAGGAACAAGTATAAAGGACACATGGACAAAAGCTAAGGGGGGTGGAAAGGGGAGGGAGGTGGGGAGCACTGGGGGGTGGTCTGGGATGGGAGTAAAAGACAGAAAACTGTACTGAAAAACAATTAAAATAAAAAAAATTATTAGCTTTCTTCAGGTATATCCCCAGAACTGGGATCACTGGGTCAAAAGGAAGATCCATTTTTAATTTTTTGAGGTTTCTCCATACTGCTTTCCACAGGCACAGCAGCTGCACCAATTTGCATCCCACAACAAGGCAAAAGTGTTTCCCTTTCTCCACACCCTCTCCAGCACTTGCTGTTCATTGATTTATTGATGGTAGCCATTCTGACAGGTGTGAGATGACATCTCACTGTGATTTTAATTTGCATTTCTTTGCATTCTCTGATGATTAGTGACCTTGAGCATCTTTTCATATGTGTATTGGCCATCTGTATGTCCTCTTTGGAGAAGTGTCTATTTGGGTCCTTTGTCCATTTTTTTAATTGGATTAGGGTTTTTTGGTGTTAAGTTTTGTAAGTTCTTTCAGATGTATCAGTGAATATGTTTTCCCATTCTGGGGGCTGTCTTTTTATGTTGATGGTTTCCTTTGCTGCGCAAAACCTTTGTAGTTTGAATGTGGTCCCATTTGTTTATCTTTTGTTTCCCTTGCCTGAGGAGATGTCATATTTTACTGCCTATGTTTTCTTCTAGGATTTTTATGATTTCAGGTCTAATATTTAAGTATTTAACCCATTTTAAATATATTCTTTTGTGTGATGTAAGAAGATGGTTTATTCAAAAGAACATAAGCACCCCTATGCTCGTTGCAATGTTATTTGTAGTTGCCAAGATATGGAGGCAGCCCAAGTGTCCATCATGATGAGTAGGTAACACAACTATGGAGTATTTACACAACGAAATACCACCTGGTTATAAAAAAGAAGAAAATTTACCCTTTGTGACAGCATAGATGGACCTGGAGAACATTATGCTAAGTGAAGTAAGCCACTCAGAGAGAGATAAATACCATATGATTTCACTCATATGTGGAACCTAATGAAGAAATTGCTCAACTAACAAGAAAAGTAGACAGACTTATAGATAGAGAACAGGCTGATAGCTCTGGGGCAAAGAAATTAGGGGATTGAGAGATCAAGTAAAAAAGGAAAAGGACTCATGGACGTGGACAACCACGTGAGGACTGGGGAGGTAAGGGAATAGGGGATTAAATGATAATGGAAAAAATATAATATTTTTTTTAATTTTTAGTATTATTTCAATAGCTGCATAGTATTTCCATGGTATAGACATGCTGTGATTTACTTAAATGTTTTTTCTGTAAATCAGTTATTTATATTGAGTATAAATAATTTTGATTAATCTGTGAATAAATCTTTCTTTAAATTTGTTTTATCTTTACCCAAGGACATTTTTTCACTGTTTTTTAGAGAGAGAAGAAGGGAAAGAGATAAACATCAATATGAGAGAGATACTATTGACTGGTTGCCTCCCAGACCAGGGCGTGATTACACGCCCAGACCAGGGACCATATGTGCCAAGACTGGGAATTGAATCCTCAACCTAGGTGTGTATTCTGACCAAGAGTCGAACCCTCAACCTTTTGGTTACTGAATGATGCTCCAACCAACTGAGACACTCAGGCCAGGCCTGTGAATAAATCTTTGAAAAGTTTAATTATCCCCTTGAGATTTTATTCTACAAATCAAATTATTAGAACAAAAGATGTAAACATTTGTGCTCATTATTTTATTTTTATTTATAAAGGATCTTAATTTCTGAAAGAATTTTAAGGTTATATGTAATTTGAGGAAGTTTAGCAACTAAATCACCATGGTGTCCTGGTTTCTCACTAGTTGGAGTCATTTTGCAAATAACTGTTTCTCAAGAATTTTAAATTAACAATTTTTTTGATTGACTACCATTAAGTTTTTAAACTTTTATAAAGAAAACTTTTTTTATATTTTTAGAGACTAGCAAATAAGTTTATGTTCCCTTTTGGGTTACTGTGGCTTAATTTCATGCAGTAAATGTTATCTTGAACCTGAAACATTTAATCTATATTCAAACAGTCATCTCTTTAAAGACTTCAAATTAACTCACATTTGAGTATATCATAGCAAGTTTGTTACAGGTAGTTAATAACACCTCTTCTCTTGGAACATAGGGAGACCAATACCCAAACAGCTAACCTTATAGAATACATTACAATAGTAAGAAACCCTGGGAATGGAGACACCCTCTAGGCAAAATACAGCCTGAAGCTCATATCAATCAAACACCTACATTCCATGAAGAACATGGAAGGCTGTAACACCAGAGGATGTGCACATATTCCTTGTATTTGTTTTCGGGCTTTGACTGTTTTCTTAATAATCAAAAATTCCTCAGTTGTAACAGTAAGTGGACATATTCAATATAGAGATGTTAATTACTTTGAGATAATTCTACTTTTAGGTATATATATTTTTTGAATGTACAGGAATCAAAGAGAGTCTTCCAAGAGAGTGACTAATAACTAAAGAATTTCAACTTAATGGCCTGGATATTTGGGTAGTAAATATTGTTTTAATATGAGTCACCTATAAATCCACTTAATTGTTAGCTTCTCTATTTTGGGATTATATTAAAATAAAAAAATTAAATATTAGTACGGCTCTACTGAGAGGATTCTGGGAGGATGGGAGAATAGGAAGCCTGGGAATCCATCTCCCCACCTAGACAACCGTTGCACTGCAGGATCTTCGTGGTGGATTTATTTTGGAACTCTGTGTCTGTTGACAGCTTGAAGCTTCAAGGGAAAGGAATACAATGATCTCTGTTTGTAGGTTATGTGATCTATATATGTAGAAAATCTTAAAGATTACACATACAAACCCCCCCAAACAGTTAAAACTAATAAATGAATTCAGTCAAGTAGTAACATACAAAGACACAATCAGTACACAAACAATAAACAGTCTGCAAATGAAATTACAACAACATTTAATCTGCAGTGGCATCAAATAGAATAAAATGCTACCAAAGAGGTAAAAGATTTATACAACAAAAACTACAAAACATTGCTGAAAGAAATTAAAGGCACATAAATTGAAGTACTTCCAATGTATGGAATTGGAAGAGTGAATTGGTTCATATGGTTAATGAATTAGTAGAATATTAGTAAAATATCACCACTACATAAAATGATCGACAGATTCCCTACTATCTCTTAGAATTCCCAAATTTTTTTTATAGAAATAGTTAAACACATCCTAAAATTTACATGGAATCTCAATAGACTCTGAATATCGAAAACAATCTTAAAAAAGAACAAAACTGGCCCTGGCTGGTGTAGTTCAGTGGATTGGGCGCGTGCCTGCGAATCAGAGGATCACGGTTCGATTCCCAGTCGGGGCACATGCCTGGGTTGCAGGCCAGTTCCTAGCATGGGATGCATGAGAGGCAACCACACATTGATGTTTCTCTCCCTCTCTCCTTTCCTCCCCCTCTAAAGATAAATAAATAAAATCTTTAAAAAAGATTTAAAAAAAAAAAAGAACAAAACTGTAGTTCTCACACTCCCTGACTATCAAACTTACTACAAAACTGCAGTAATTAAAACTGTGGTAATAGCATAAAGACATACATGTGCATCGATGGAACAGAATAGAGAATTCAGGAAATAAATTCTTACATATGTGGTCAAATGGTTTTTGATAAGAGTGTCAAAGGCATGCTGTGGGAATAAGACAGTCTTTTTAGCAAATGGTGCTGAAAAAACAGAAAATCTACATCCAATAGAGTGTAGTTGAATTTTTTCATAGAACCAAATGCAAAAAATAACTCAAAATGAATCAAATATCTAACTATAAGACTTAAAACATTCCTGGCTGGTGTAGCTCAGTGGACTGAGTGCAGGCCTACAAACCAAAGCATCTTGCTGGTTTGATTCCCAGTCAGGGCACATGTCTGGGTTGCAGGCCAGGTCCCCAGTATGGGGTGTGCTAGACAACCACACATTGATGTTTCACTCCCTCTCTTTCTCCCTCCCTTACCCATCTCTCTAAAATAAATAAAGAAAATCTTTTTAAAAAATTAAAAATAAAAAAAGACTTAAAACAGTAAATCTCTTGCAAATTATGCTGCTATGAATATGAGTGTACAATTATCTCTTGGAAAGCCTACTTTACTTTTTATTTAAATTATTACTATTATTTTATTGATTGATTTAGAGATAAAGGACGGGAGGGAGAAAGAAACGCCTACTTGTTGTTCTGCTTATTTATGCGTTCATTGGTTGCTTCTTGTATGTGCCCTGACCAGAAATCAAACCTGCAACCTTAGTGTATCTAACAGTAAATCTCTTAGAAGTAAACACATGACAAAAGCTTTATGACATTGGATTTGGTATCAATTTCTTGGATATGACAAAAAGACAGACAGCAAAAGAAAAAAGTAAGTAAATTGATTTCATGAAAACATGTTTAAAATGTTACATCAAAAGAAACTACGTCTACAGAATAAGAAGGTAACTCACAGAATGAAAGAAATATTTGCAAATCATATACTTGATACGGATTAATATTCGAAATATGTAGAGAACTCCTAAAACTCAACAACAACACCAAAACTCCACTCAAAAATGAGCAAAGGATTTGAATAGGAATTTCTCCAAAAAAGATACATGAATGACTAACAAGCACATGAAAAGATGCTCAACATCACTAGCATTAGGGAAATGCAATGAAAACTACAATGACATGCCACCTCACACCCATTAGCATAGCTACTATAAAAAAAAAAACAGAAAACAAGTAATGAAGACATGGAGAAGCTAGAGATTTTCTGAACTGCTTCTTGGTGGACAGGAAAATAAAATGGTACAGATGTTGTGAAAAATACTATGACAGCCCTAAAATAATTAAAAATAGAATTACCATATGATTTTGCACCTCCACTTTTGGGTCTATACACAAATGTTCTGAAAGTAGGCTCTCCTACCCTATCTGGGTAGCTCATTTGGTTAGAGCATCATCCTGATACACTAGGGTTGCAGGTTCGATTTCTGGTCAGGGCACATACAAGGAGCAACCAATGAACGCATAAATACATGGAACAACAAATAGGTGTTTTTCTCTCTCTCCCTTCCTCTATCTTTAAACCAATCAATAAAATAATAGTAATAATTTAAATAAAAAGCAAAGTAGGTTTTCCAAGAGATAATTGTACACCCATATTCATAGCAGCATAATTTGCAACAGTTGAAACTGGAAAGCAACCCAAGTGTTCATCAACAGATGAATGGATAAGCAAAATGTGGTATATACATACAACAAAAGATTAATTAGCCTTCAAAAGGACAGAAATTGTGTGATATGCTACAACATGAATAAAGCTTTGAGGACATTATGCTAAGTGAAATAACCTAATCATAAAAAATACGGTATAATTCCATTTATATGAGGTACTTAGACTAATCAAAATTGTAAAGACAGAAAGTAGAATGGTGGCTGCCAGAGACTAAGGGAAGGGGAAAGGGGGGAGAGGTTGTTTGTTTACTAGGCACAGAGTTTCAGTTTTACAAGGTGAAAAGAGTTATGGGAATAGATGGTAGTAATGGCTACATAACAATGTGATTGCATTTAATCCTACTGAACTATACACTTAGAATTGTTAATATTATAAATGTTATATATATATATATATTTCACCACAATAAGAAAAACAGTTCTGCTTAGTACTTCTATTTCCTACTATTTTTAATTTTCTACTACTTTACTACTTTGCTACTTTCTACAACTTTAGGAAACTTTCAATTGTTTTCTACAATTTACCAGTACTGGATTTTCTTTGATCTGAATGATACATAAAAACACATTACACCAAATTTTTTGCTTCCTCTAGTGTTAAAATACACTGCAGGGACCTATGAAAATACTGTCTACTAAATAAATATATGTTTATGTTTCAATGTGTAATTGCTTCCAAGGGGACACTAAATATATTCCGTAGATTGTAAGGCAGCCGTAAGTCAGAGGAGACACTGAGTGTCTAAATAATGTAAGTGCTTGTCTTGAGCCATGGGGCAAAACTCTTGGAACCATTCTTCTGCCCATTATTTCAGCAGCCACTGTTTTTTATTTGTCTGGGGGGCAAATAATTGGAGCTACCTATGTATGCAATGGTCATCTCAGAATCCCTGTGTCTCTGCTCAGATGATATCACTATGCACCTTGGTTCCTGCTGATGGGTTCTTATAACACTGGGGTTCGTGACCCTACCAGGCAATGATAGCCCCAAGGAACATCTCTATTCCTAGAATCTGTTACCTTTGGGTTATCTTGGTTATAGCTTTGGGTGTGTATATAAACAAATTATCTATGTCATATAGCTAAAGGACTTTGACTAAACTCTTATCCAAATTCTAGAAATATATTTAAACAGAGAAAAGCAACCTCTAGTATTTAGAAGCTTAAAGCTAGAGCATTCATTACAAACAAATATGATTTTGTTGATAAAATCCAATAAAATATAATCAACATTTTCAGCTCAGAATTTGTGTAGACATTTACACAAATGTGAATAGCTATGTATGATGTAGAATAAGAAAAATAACAAAGCAAACTACATCTTTATCCTCAACTTGGTCAATAAAACAAAGTGATAATAAGTCACTAATTAAGGAATTTTTCTTCCAAATTATCCCATCTAAATCTTTACAAGTCATATCAGTTTAATCATCTATAAAATGTAGGGGAAAATAGATAACGTGCTAATTTTATTTTCTACTTTGGCTTTGCTTCTAAGATTTTATATTGATAATTCTTTTGTTTATTTCCTACTTCATTTATCAAAGACATTCAGTGAAGTTCCTCATGGAAGTATACATAGAAAAATCACATTTTTACCTAATGGCTGAAGAAGACAAAGGTAGAAAAAATAAAATAAAATCAGAAGTAAAGTTAATGCACAGTACCTACATTTTCTCTGTGTATCCAAATAATATGCAACCTTGACACAGTTACAATTGATAATAATGGCATGTGTGATGACACCCAATTATTCTAATTATAGAGTGATTTAAGAAATATTTTGGGAACTATTTAAGTGTTACTGTTGACTCTTTACCTTCATTATGACTGTTTATGTTTTGTTTCTTGCTATAATACATTGCATTAAAGGCCTCAATTATTCACCCCTCCTTATAAAGCTGACCTTTGCCATGTGACTTTATAGCACCGCCCACTGAATCCCTACAGTGTATTTCTCCTCCCTCCCCACCCAAATCTAGGCTGCGGCCTGGGACCTGTTTTGGCCAATAGAATGTTAGTAGACATGAGATTTCTAGAAAAAGTACTTTCCTAGAAAATACTGCTGCAATTGGACTGACTCTTGTGCTTCTACTATGGCCAAGAGACAGATACACATACAGGGAACCTCGCCGAGATTCATATGGCTCCAGGAGCAAAGGTGTGTGGGAAATGTTGGACTCAACTCTCTGTGTCCTCTCTACTCAGCCTCAGGTTTGGCTGACTACCCAGGAAACTGTAATGTCACCCAAAGATAAATATCATGCTTCCAAGAAGGAGGTTAATAAATGTATGGAGTGTGATAACTGCCTGATGTTATCTGTTAAGTTAGGAGTGCATCGTTCTTTCTGGTGGTCTGCATGACTACTTACCATATGGTGTTACTATTAATCCCCTGTAAAAAGGGACCCTGTCTTGGGAGGGTATGGATGATGCCCGGCCTGCTGCTTCTGGGAGTGCAGCTACTTTGCCCATGTATGTAAGTATCTCATATTAAGTTCTTATGAATTTTAATAAGGCCATGTGTCGGTTCTTCAGAATATGTCCTGAGTTGAGAATTTTGAGGCTTTTCCCCAACAATGCCTGACCATCCTGCTAGACCTAGGGGGAGCATAGGAATATGTGAGGCAGAGCTGCCCATCTGTGCACAGCCTAGATAAGACAGACAACCTCATGATGAATGTTGCAGATGTGTGAGAAATCCATTTTTATTGATATAGATCGCTAAGATTTCCAGTGTTTGTTTTACAGTATTAGCATTCCAAGATACCTAATACAGCATTCTTATTTTTTATGACTCATGGTACTCTATGGCTCAGAACCACCAAGATGAACTCATTGTATCTTCTACCTTAGAATAAGAGCCAAATTTGGAAACTGTACAATGTCAAAAATGAAATGAGTCTGTTGCCCAGGACTCATGTTGTATACTGGGGCTGAGTTTCTACATTGCATTTCCAGAGCAACAAACCAATACACAAGTCATTTCTTAATGAGTTTAATTGTGATGAAATATAGGCATGAGAACACCTCTTTGCATCAACTGC
Organism: Carollia perspicillata; assembly: GCA_004027735.1. NCBI lineage: Eukaryota > Metazoa > Chordata > Mammalia > Chiroptera > Phyllostomidae > Carollia > Carollia perspicillata. The sequence continues at coordinate 6,114 of PVKM010036825.1, read as the reverse complement.
TTATTTTTATTTCCACTATTCTTGCTGGGACTTGTGCTTTATTGAGTTTCAGTCCTACCATTACAGCTAGTCATAAATGTTTAATTATTAAATATTAGTGCTTTAAGTAAGAAAGCAGTGGGCATATAGACTTCTAGACATCATAGATTCCTGGGAAGTAAGCCAATGAAAGCTAAGCCCTTGCTCTAACAGAACAGCTTTAGAGTAAAGGAGCCAAAGAGAATCCCTGAAGAATCCTCCCTGAAGAATCATAACCATGCATGCAATCTTACCAAAACCCCCACTCCATTCCTTTCTGAAAGGGGATGAGATGAAGACTCACTGTAGCAGAATTGAAGTGCAGAATTAACAAAATCAACCTTACTTGGCACCAGCCACACTCATTCCAGCAGAAGCTACAACCGTGGGTGAGGTGATATGTGTTTAACGAATGTGACAGGTTATTAAATAGTTCATGAAATGAGCCATCAGAACCATGACTCATTGACAATTTTGTTCTTTGACAGCGGTGGGGGAAAATATTTTATAAATTGGCAGAATATTTGGTTAACATTTAATAGAGCTAGGGAAGTATCATGCAATTTACCATCCAACTTCAATAGCATCTGTGATTCAAATTCCAAATCTGTAATTTTCCATTCCAAGTACTCTGGGTCAATCATCGTCTAAATCATCAGGTTTATCAACTGTCAAATGTTTTCTGATAACTCCTACCTCCGTGGTTAGCTTATAAACAGCAGAAACGTGTTCCCCACAGTTCTGGAGACTGGAAAGTCGAAGACAGGGGTTTCAGCAGAGCTGTGTTCTGCTGAAGGCCCTCTTCCTGGTGCACAGGCTGCCCCACCAGTCTGTGTTCTCACATGGTAGAAGGTGCTAGGGATCTCTCTGGAGTCTCTTTTACAAGGGCACTAATCCGATTCATAAAGGTTCTACCCTATGACTTAAGAATTTCCCAAAGACTCCCTCCTAATATCATCGTGTTTGAGGATTAGGATTTTATCCTATGAGCTTTAGAGGAGACACAGCATTCATACTATAGCATAGACTCTGTAGTATAGAATACGAAATTAGAAATTAAACATTTGGTTATATAGTCCAGAAAGGGATCCATGCAAATGAGGATCCCAAAACTTAAATTTCATTAGCTTCATGGATTATCTGCTTGTCTAGAAGAAAGCTGCTGTGCGTCTTTACTGCAGATGGAGTCTACAGAAGGCACACCAGAGTGGCTTCTCCACCTCTTCCTGCTGCCATTCTCAAAAATATCTAAGGAGCCTCAGAATGCCAAGTTCAAGATACTTTTCAGCAGCCTTTATTTTGACACATCGTAAATTAAGTTCAGCAGCTCTCATCATGAGATCTGTTATCTCTTTGATGATCACTTAACTTCAGTCCATTAATGGAAACTATATGCCACCTCATCAGGACAAGAGACCTCCTTAAAAGTCAATTTGTCTCATAAAATAGATGCCACCCAAGGAGCAGAGCTAAATTGTGATCTCATTGGTACATACCAAGATTTCAAAAACTGGAGACTACCAACAGAACATTTGCCCTTAGAACAACAATATTTTTTTAATAATAAAAAGTTAGCCCTAGGGAATTGCAAAAGAAATACTTTATGTAACAGGAGATAGAAGCTAAGATTAACTTTGCAAAAGAATCTCTGTCAAAGAAGAAGCCACAATCTTTCTGCAGACCACAGTCCGCACATCCTTCAGAGAGCAGATTATGGGAAACGAGACTCAGGAACAGACTGCGATGGAGGAGAACCGTATGGATAAAGAAGATGCCTCCCAGGCCTAGTGTTTAAAGAATGTGCCCCCTCCAGTGGTGAAGGGTTTTCTCCATCTCTGCCCTTTAAGCCCTCTTCTTGGGCAACTTTCTCTTTCAATCTTGCTTCCTTAGCTACCACACAGTTCACAGCCTCATAACCTGTGTTATACACATCAAGCACTGGTCTGAGTAAAGATTACTTAAAGAATATTGGGGGGTTGTCATTGTGTGTGTGTAAGAATTGCTTCAAAACTAGGAGACTTTGAGCTTAAAAGAAAGGAAGGGGGACAGAGGTATGTTCCCATCTTAGGTGTCAAGGCACCCTCATGGAGCCTACGTTGAGCTCACTACAAAATGACTACTTATCTGAAATTTAGAGTTTATATTATAGAATGAAAGTGTATATTTTTCTTTTGAAGTATCCTTCCCCTTCTTTTTTTCTCCTTGTTCCTCTCCATTCTTCTTTTTTAAAATTAACTTTGAGGAGATGACCTGAACTTAGCATTAACAACCTAAACCAATCACTTAAAAATTCTTTATTTTTACATGAAATGTCAGATTGGTTAATGAAACAAAACATGTATAGTGGTTTAGAAGTCATTGCTGTTTTGTTTCTCTGGGATGTTTAAATTCGCATATTGTGAATCAGAAATTTTAACAAATTTCTTTTACTTTTTCACTCTCTGCTTTCTGAACTGACTCTCCCTTCTATGTCCCCTTCTAGCTTTTTCCTTTCACTACTATTTATTATGTTGGGCCTTTCTCTACTTCAAGAAGCTAGCTATTTCTCCCTATCTTTATTTTCATTTTAAACAGTTAGACTGATTGTAGAAAAGTTGATGTTCATGGCCATGAAAAATGCTTCCATTTGTCAAAGCTTTCTCAACCTTGGTTGTGCTGGCTGGTTCGTTCTCCAGAATTAGTACCAAAAATATCTGTCTGGGTGACAATCAGTTACGAAAATAAAGAAAGCAAGAATCTAAAGAATTCAAATCACTTAATGAAAACAATAAGGGATACGCTGAATTCCAAAAAGGAAATGGGACCTTTTAAATTATGCACCAATAAGAATTGGAAATATATAATTATGGAGAGTCATATTCTGTGTGGTCATGTGAGGTCCAATGCATCCATAAGCAGAGATTGCACCCAAGGCTCCATGGGGCTGGATTAACATTCCACTGATTGCCCCAAGAGGTTGGTGAGTTTTGCTTTTAAATCTCCAGCATGCAAAATTGTACCTGGCTTTTCCCTGTTCACCAAGTGTCATATTTGTCAACTTCACAAGTGTGATTACCTTCGCTCATCACAGCAATCTTAGACCAGGCATCCTCATTTAAGAGTATTCTCAAGGCGACCAGACTAATTACTGTGCACTTTAAGCAGCCGAGTTAAAATTAACTGCAGCCAAATATTTACTAACACTGAGTAAATATCTTCTTGCTTATTTATCTCCTTCACATATATATTTTTTCTTTCTTCCACCAATAAAAAATAGCACAGTATAGTTGAAAAAATATGCATGTACCTTGCAGCAGAGGGCCTTGGGTTTGAATGCTGCTTGCAACAATTATTAGCTAAATGGATTTTGGCAAATTGCTTAATGTTTATAAGCCTCTATTTTAAATATGAGAGAAAGGGTGTCTAGCCCAAGCTGATAAAAAAAAAAAATGGCTAACATTCTGGCTAACAATGGCTAACATTCTGTCATTCATTCTCTACTAATGACCCCTTCTTTGTCACCTTCTAATCTGCTTTAACTTTTAGTCCTAATGTTCTCTTTTCTTACTGGGAAGGAAGGAATTTCCTTCCCAAACACTGGTTAAAAGATGACAGTGAGAACAGAACAGAGTCAGCTGTGATCCTGTCCAAAAAGCCCTTGAGCACAGTCTCTGGGCTTTCAGGCTCGGTTCCTGATTGGGAGTTCTGTTAGTTTTATCACTGTACTATACTTTTTTCTAAAGCCTCTCATACACAGTCACCCCTTTGGGGAGCCTGATCTGACAGGGTTCAAACTGTGTTAATAAAGTTTAATTGTCATCAGTGATGATGGTATTTAATAATTGTGTTCTCATTGGGAACAAATTTCTGAGAAGGCTCACTATAATATGTGAATGATGAGACTAATACAATCTTACATGAAAAAAAAATTTAAAACTCTGCGATTGAACTTTCCTCAATAAACGTTTATTGTCTGTACATTAAGTCATTGGAGCCTTTCGTCTGGTTCAGAACAAAATCGTCCATTTTGGATTTTCTTGGGTCCTTAAGGTAACAAAATACAGTCAGTTCCCATAGGGAGTAAGGGATGAATCAGGGCTTCCAAGGGGTCAGAGAAATGGTCATGTTACCAGGGAATGAAGTGAAGGGCAATAGGCATGCGTATAAACGCGTCTTCAGTTTAGAACACAGATAGTCTTCTGCCTTTGGATCTTTTTATATTACACATCACTGACTTTTTTCTGTCTTCATTAGAATGAATTCTAGCCATGCATGGTAAGGAGTTGGCTACTCCATTTCAACAGGAAGATGAACAGGGTGCCAACCAGAGAGAATGCCATTGAACTAGATATTAAAGAAGTTAAGCTTATTTCTCAGTAATAGCATTCCTGCTCAGGTTCTATGGTGTGTGTGTGTGTGTGTGTGTGTGTGTGTGTGTGTGTGTGTGTGTGTGACTTTAAACAATACATATAAGGGGCAGCATGTCAAAGTTGCAGTTAGGATTAAATATGTAACGCAAACTCGTCACCTTAGACCATTACAGTTCGGCAGATGATAGAACGAAGTATATACATTTAGTTATCATCACGCCATCACATGATTCTTGTTTGTTTGTTTCTTTCTTTCCCAACTAAGACAAGAAAAGTGACACAGTCGACAGAATGACAGAATGACAAGGGGACAATAAGTATTTTCTAATCTTGGGACATGAAGCTCTGTCCTGCAATGTCATACTTGAGAAGTGAAGTGCTCTTTCTTAAATGGAAAAAAACAAATCCAGAAATCAAAGTCAAGTCACAACATCTCTACATAGATGACAACCTTCATTTCCAGGAGAGTCTTTTTGTGTAGCTGTGAATTTGATGTTCTTCAGATGACACCTTGTAACTGCTGAGTGAGAGTCGAGCCATTTTCACTTTCTCTCTGCGTGCAATAGGCTGCGGTGGTTTTGATGAAGTAGCTGGTGGAGAATTTCCTCAAGAATGCCTTGCCAGTCTTATCAATTAAGGGTTTTCCTTCCTAGATTGACACGCCTAATTTTAATTTTTTTCTTGGAGGAGAAGGCTTGAAAAGAATAGGATTACAATTAGAAATAAACATTTAATAATTCCCAAAAGAGAGTAATTGCATGGCCAGTATTCTCTATGCACAGTGCACTAAAACTACGAATTACTTACAGCACTAGAAACAAAATACAACTTAAAAAGAAAAAATGTTACCACCTGGTAATTAAAAAATGGAAAAGTAGTATTAGGCATCCGCATCACTAGGCTCAAATAAAAATGGGAACCAAAATTATTTAATATGGATAAAATGACAATAATAAAGACATTATAAGTTGGAACATATGGGAAGACAAAATAAGGCCAAAAGAAAAATTTAGTTAAAAGCACATATTAATAAGTTTGAAAGTATATAAATAAGTATTAGAATTCAAGCATTTCATAAATAGTAACAAACTAAAAAAGACAAAATAGAAATATTAATAAAATAGCAACTGAAATAAAATACAATAGAAAAATCTTTAAAACTAAAAAAATCCAAGATCTGCTTCATTGAGGAAAAGCAAAAACAAACAAGCAAAAAAAAAAAAAGAATCCTTAGTTAAATAATAAAGGGAACAAGGGAAGAAAGTATAAATATACAAGTATAAAATTATAATGTTGAAATCATAAGGTACAGGGGAAATTAAAAAACCATGAGGGACCATCTTCTCAGCAGCAAATAAAAATTCATTTTACAATCTAGATAAAATATATGATTTTCCAGAAAATATAAATTACTGAAATGTATGCTGTGAGAGTTAGAAATTCTAAAGAGATCAATCATTACCAAAAAAGCAATAGAAAATAAATAATGTGCTCATAATTGTTATTGTTATTTTTCAAACATTTCAGAAACAAATAACTTTATATTTAGATTATTTCAGAGAGTTAAAAAAAGCAGGAAAAACATGTGTCTTCTAAAAAATCCCAGCTTACCAATAGTATCAAAAGCCTACGAAGATAACACAAACCAAAAGAACCTGAAGGTCAATTGCACTTATGAACACCAACACAGAAATATTTAATAGAGACTAAGACATAGTCCACAGGCACATTAAACAATCGACATGGC
>PVKM010036824.1:0-14669 GCA_004027735.1 Carollia perspicillata | reverse complement strand
GGTGTGGACTCAAGTTTGAGAACCACTGGAGGAAAGGAAGCAAGTCCCCTGCTGTTCTCTCAGTGTCCACTGTGGCAAAGGACAGCCAGAGATGAGCACAGCCACGTCTTCAAATGTAGTAGCCCACGTCTAACCAGGGGCCAGCCCAGTATGTATAGATGGTGGGCCATCACCCCCAACCCCACACGGGGCCCATGAGTGCTATTTGGTGGGCCGGCCACTGGAGGGCAGTGTGGCCACGTCCATGAAGCCTGTGCAAAGGCTTCAGGTGGAACAGCCTTTGGAGGTCTGCTTGGCAGACCAGCTGATGAGGGTGCCTCAGCCAGCAGCCAAGAAATACAGGGGGATCTGGTCCCAGGCAGCAGCCTCGGCCTTGGCCCACTGGACCCAGATGTTCTGAGAAGCTAAAAGGGCTCAGATGGTGTATACCCCTGGCCCTAGTGTCTCTGAGGGGCCCTCCCTGCTTCGTCCCTCCAGAGCTTGGCCTCATGCTGGAGTTTGGTCCACCTTGGGCCTGGAAGGTTCCAAGGCCGGGGACTGCAGGACGTCCAGGGGAGGAGATACCGTCAGGCCACTGGGGGCAGAGTGCCAGGGAGGGCAGCAGGACCTTGACTGCATCCCCAGAGGCAAAGGGCAACCTCCCATGTGACCCCCTCTGAAGTGCAAAACAAGTCGGCCATCTTCGAGGGCAGCTTAACCCTCTCCTGGCCAGCCAAGGGCAAGCATAGGGGCTGGAGGCAGAAATGCCGTGGGCGTGGGGAGGAATTTCTAAGCACTTCAAGAAAACCTTGGACCCTGGCAACTTCCCCCAGGGGTGTTGGGAAATCGAGTTCCATCAGCCATTAGGAGCCCGAGCTTTTGTAAGTAAACTGGATTCATTCCAGTCATCATTCTTCTTGCCCCACATTCAAAGGGCACAAAGTCAGAGGAAGCGAAAGCCACTCCTACTGGTCATTGGGTGTTTGTCAGCCGCCGAGTGTCAGGCCAGTGGAGCGCTTATCCAAGGGCGGTGCTCGCAACCCGAAGTGCAGCTCCTTCACAGGTCCTGCCGTCTCCGAGCCAGGGGTCAAGGACTGGCAGCCTGGAGTGGAATCTTCGTGGCTGGCTCAACTTCCAGCACCTCCCCACAGGAGGGCTATTTGAGGAGCCACAAGCCCTCCAGGCCATGCCGTCCTGGTGTCTTACATCTGACCTGGTTCACACATTGACAACGTCTCTCTGCCGCTTGGGTCCTTTTCAGCTTCTAGAATATTCTTTCTCCTTAATATTGTCAACCGCTTCGAGATCCAGCTCAAATATCAACTCCCCCAGGAAGCCTTCCTCAGTCTCCCTCCCTTTGTTTCCAGGAGAATCTGCCTCTCTCTCCCTTTGCCCACCTGCAGTACCCGAGCCTCTGCTGGAGGGCACCCCTGTTTTCCATGCTGCCCTGAGGGCACCGTGAGCGTAGGGACCCAGCTCTACTGGTCTTTGTGGGCCTCCCACCCCTCGGTCATTTAGGAAAAGGCTGTTGAAAGAGAATGGTGAAATTGTCGAATGGGTTTTGGTGCTGGAAACAAAGTCCCCGCATGTTTTGAACCTTGAGCAGAGGAACAGGTGCTGGTGTTTTCTTAAGCCCTGTCATGGAATCCTTTTGTGTTTACTGGCTTTAACTTATTTTCCGTGTAAATGTCAGGGTGCCATAGGAACAAAAACCATGGGCCCTGGCTTGACCAAGAGGACTAACCACCGAGTCTTGTGTTGGTTACTTCCTCTGTGTGGCCTTGGGTTGGTGCCTGTGACATGGGACGGCTGTCAGCACATCAGGCCCCGAGGACCAGCCAGGGAAGTTCGAAACTGGGCTCGAGGTCTGGATTTTAGGCTGAGACCTTGCGAGGAGGCAGAAAAAATGCAAGTGCTTTGAGAGTCTCAGAGGGAAGGCCGAGGCTAAGGAAGAATCCTTTTTTCCTTTTCGAGTCAGCCAAAAGCCAAAAGTGCCCTACAGAGGACTCCAGAAAACCCCTTTCATGCCTCACCCACAGATGATTTGCTGAACGCTCATTAAGGGGAAAACAAAGAGGTGGTTTTGTTTATTTATTTAAGAGGAAAAATAAATGAGCTGTGACAAAACAATTTGAAACCAGGCCCCTCCGAGACCTGGGCTTTCACTTCCTTGATGGGAAGTAAAACAGAGAATCGAATCCCCCTCCAAATAAAAGTGAAGTTAATAATCAGACAGCTCGAGCCCTGGCCACATCCTGTGTCAGCGCCCTCCCTCCCTTGGCTCACTGTTTATAGCAGCAGAGCCCTCCTCCAGAGTCCAGAGTGGGCTTAACTCTTTCCTCCCCTTCTCCGTGAAGCCCAACCCTGCCGAGGCCGGCGGGCCCCTCGCCTGCTCTGGGGCAGGCCTGTCCAGCACAGGGCAGCCTCTGCCTGCCTCTGAGCCTCTGGCCCACACCAGGCACATAACCCAGCTGAGAACGGAGCGATGCCGTCTGCTTGTCCTGCACAAAACCCAAAGTGAGCACAGGAGGGCTATGCCTGGTATCGGTTTCCCTCTCCCCCTCCAGGAAAATGCCGGGTAAACCCATCCCGCTCCAGACTTGGGCGGGCTCTGCTCCATGTCGCCTCCATAGCCTGCAGGTTTACTTGAGCCGCTGCATTTTGATGGAAAGAAGCACAAATTTGGCGAGGGGTGGGGGGGAACTTAGGTCTGTGTTGATAGCAGTCTCCTATGCATGTCTCTGAGCGGCTATGAAAACTTTACACTTCCTTTAGTGCAGCTATTTCTCCCAGGACCTGTGGGGTCAGTAGGAGCGCATTCCCACTGAGTTGAGGAGAAGGCCTTGCTGATACTCATTGAGAATTTTCTACTTCCCAGCCACTGTTGTAAGCAACAGCTCTGCACTACACAGCCACTGTCCTCTTCATAGTATGAGGCACAGGGGGCTAAGTACCTTGCCCATTGATACAGGGCTGGTAAATAGCAGAGCTGGGATTTGAACCCAGGTATGGTGACTCCAAAGCCTGTGCCCTTCGCCCCTGTCTTCAGACAGCTCTGTTCTCTGGAGCCAGGGGGCTTTCGGGAGTTCAGAATAATCCCATGGATGCATGTCAAGGGTCCCAAGCCCAAGGACCTCTCGAGAACATTGGCACTTTGTCCTCCTCCCCTGCTGTTCTGTTTCTTCCTACGGAAGAAGGTACAGAGACTGCACAGGGGTTCAGTGGGCAAGAGCGGCAAGGAGAGGCTGGGCACAGGGCCGGTTGGTATGCGGCAGACCCCATTTCTCACCTGAAGTCACACATACCTGCTTCTGCCTGAAACTTGTCTCACAGGAAGCCACTACCCAGGTGCCTGGGGACAAGTGGCAGAGACTTAAAAACTGGCTGTGCAGCACCCCTGCCTGGCCTTCCTCCCTCGGCATGCTGTGCCTCCTCAGATTTGTTCGTGGAAATGTGTCTGTGGCCAGGTCACCTTGCCTACCCCTTTGGCGGGTTCCTGTGACTGGGAGGGTGTGTTGTGCTGCCCCCTGCTGTCTGGAAACCTTTATGACCGCTTGCCCCAGGCTCAGCTGGGGAAGGCCCCAGAAGGCCCCTGCGAAGGTTGCTTCTTGAACAGGGCCTGCTCCCGGTCTGCATACCGGAACACCCTGGCTCCGTCTTTGGGGATGAGTTGATCTGCGGAAGGTCTGCTTTCTGGAAATTCATTTCACCATTCCAAGCCACCGCTCCGCGTGAGCAGAGCCCTGTCCCTCATTTTCCAATTCATTCTTCACCCAGAGAGAAAGTAGTGGGCGCTCCATCCGCCCCCAGGGCCTGATCTGCCCCGGAGCAGGGGTGGCTCCTCTGCGAGGGAAGGGAGACAGCAGTGACTTCTCTGCGACACCTGGAGGGGCCGACATCCAGGAGGACGCCTGCATCAAAGCGAGCTTAGAGTAGGTGCCCCTCGACTTGACTTTCGATGCGGATGTTTTCCTGCGGCATCTGCGACTCAGACCCAGCGCCCAAGACCGGGAGGCTCCACTGCGTTCTTCGGAGGCCGAAGGCCAGCATTGGCCAAATCTCTCACATCCGGCCGCCCTTTCGCTGTGCCGACCAGCACCAGGGCGCTCTGCGCACATCTGTCTCGTCTACCATCACCCTAGAAAATGGGGGCTGGGTGGTGGTCCCCCATTTTCCAGTCGAGAAAAGTGAATATAGAAAGGTTAAGTAGCTTGCCCACTCTGCTAGGGTAAAAAACAGTTCGTTGTGGTTTAAAATACATTGAAACCAATTTAAAAGTCATTTTCACTCGGTGAAAAAGCAGGACAAAGTGGACAGCAGGCCCTCGGAAGGCTTTTGCCAGCCTGAGAGGCCCCGAGGGGGAAGGAGCTCGAGGCACAGGGGTGGCCGTCTGCCTGCCCGTTCTGCAGCCCTCCCAGCTCCGGGAAGGACTCCCCACACAGCCTGTCCTCTCCGACAAGAGCACGCCTCCTCAGGACGCGAATACCGTGTTAGAGAGCCGATAGGAAAAGAATCCTTGAGTGAAAATTCGTTTAGCTTTTATGAACTGAAAACATTTTAGTCTGGGAAATGCCAAACATACACAGAAGGAGACGGAGTGGTATAATGACACCCCCCCCACCCATCACCAACATCGCCAAATCCCGGTCACACTGGTCCACTTCTGTCGCCATCTGCCTCCCTGCCTCCCATGTAATTTTGAAGTACTGTATTTTGCCATGTATCATACACACTTTTTTGCCCAAAATTTTGAGTGAAAAATAAGGACGTGTATTATACATGTGTATAATGAGCATATCCAATGGGTATAATAAATCCTTGTGTAATGTGCACAAAAACCATCGGTAGGCATTATACACGGCAAAATACGAATCCTATATATCACATCATGTCGTTATCAGTATTTCAGTATGTAGCTCTTAAAAAGTGGGCTCGTGACACTTGACCACATCGTCCTCATTGCAGCTAAAAATTAATAATGCCACCTAGATATCACCAAGATTCGGTTGGTGTTCACATTTCCAGAACACTTTGGAAACTCTTGCCTTTGCTTTTTAAGGAAAAAAGGCTCAGCTCTGAAATAAAAATCTCTCAGCCTCTCTCTGGTCATGTCCTTACAACCCAGCTTCTGAAAAGGCAGATTTCCGAACTGGGGCAGACACGCTCGCGTATTAAGCGTCTGCGGCCACCAGGCACTTTGTAGCTCGCTCCGTGCGTTGCAGCTCTCCGCCCGGTTAGAGCCGTGCACGTCGTGGGTGCAGGGTCAGCGTGCGCCAAGTTTCACGGTCTGATGAACACCCGCAAGGGTGGGGCTGCAGCCCCGCTGAGCTAATGCGGGAGGACCGCAGGGCAGCCCCCTGCGTCCTCCCACCCACGCGGTCGTCCCGGCTGTGAGTGGCTGTCCTTGGCTTTCTGTGCAGCGCTCCACCCGCCAGCTGCCTGGGCCTCCTCTGGGACCTTCTCCTCTCTCTTGCTCGGGATACTTGACTCTGTTCCAGTGACTCCGTGGAACCCCACTTTGTGGGGCCTCCAACCTTCACGGTCTTGCCAATTCACTGTTGAACATACAGCAACAGTTGACTAGGGGTGCTGTTAGGGAGGGGGGCTGCTCACATGTGCCAAGTGCTTCGCTCATCTGTCCTTACAGCAGCCCCGGGAGACTGGTATTACTGTCACTGCCATTTCACAGTGGAGAAGACTCGGGGAGGGCAGGTGAGCCCCTCGCTTGCCCAGGAAGTGGCAGACAGAGCCAGGACTGGCGGGCGGTCAGCCTGAGCACTGGGCGCTCTCCCCTGCAGCACGTGGGTTCCGAAATGCTGAGGCTCATCCAGCAAACTGCTGGGCGACTTGGCTAAGGACCAGGCACTCCCCGTTTTGAGGACAAATCTTGACAAGTCGGGATGTGCAGTCACCAGGCGCTTTCTTCCTGCAATGTTCACATCTTCCAGAACAGATATATTATGACTTATTATTATACACACCCTTATTAGGAGATTAGCTCAGCTGAATGGAATAAATTTTAGGTCATTCAGCCTCTAATTTCCTGGTTTGTCTTTTTTTCATGGTTAAATAATCGTTTGAGTCATAGATTATACGACCGAGACAGGTTTGAAGGTTAGGAAGGATGGGAAGAAACCAGGTTGAGTATCTAACGCCACAGCCTAGACATTATCCCTCTGTATATTTGTCACATCTCTCAGTTTTTGAGAGAAGCAAAATGTGACTTAGAGAGTGGACAGAAGCAAGGCCAAGGCCTTAAGAATTCTTAGAGGGAGAAAGGCTGGCATGGGCACCATTTTCTTTGTCCCAGTCGACCGGAGTTCAGCCTGAGTGGCTTCCCCTTGGCTGAGCTGGGGAGGAATAGGTTTAGGTGGCTTGGGGAGGTTCGGACCCCTGTCCATTAGGAGCCCACCGCACCCACTGCAGATGGCCCGAGTACGCCAAAGCTGCGTGCTAAACCGAACTCACTTGCCATTTTACTGCCTTTGCTTCTCAGTTTTGTCTTGGTTTGCTTCAGCCTTCTCCCAACCCCTGCTGCCCTGGAGAAACAGAAGAGTGGACGGAGGTGGGTTTGATTAAGTACGAGGAATGGAAAAGAAGAGAGGCACTGGCTAACTCGCAGAAGAAGGAGGCAACAGAGGGCTGAACCAGGCCAAGCAGACAAAGAGAACGGAACCAGTCTCTAAGCGCTGGGTTTGTGGACACGAAGTGAACTTAAAGTAACTGTTTGTCAGTTGCAACAACGGGAAAGCTATGGCTACCTTAAGTCTCCTTGGCAATGCGTGGAAATTAATTAAATCGTCTACGTTGTTTCCAAAAGTAGCACTTGCTGGGCCACCTCTGGCTGTGCCTAGAGTTGGGTTTGCCTGTCTTCCATGGCTCCCTGCTGTTCCGGGATGGTGTTTTTGTGGGTTCGTTTAGCCCTGGTCCTCTGAGAGGTGGCTAAATAAGCCCCTCCCTGGAAGATGCAAAGCCGATAACATAGCTCCATCACACCTAGTGCTTCCCCTGCCTGCCCCAGGGCTCCTCCTGCTCAGATGCTCCAGGGAGCCCTCCAGGGGGCACCTTGATGGAAGCTGCCAGACTGGGCTGAACTGACAGGGCTTTCGCTTCACCCCAGGAAGATCAGTCCTCACGCTGCAAAACAGCAACAGTTGAGTTAAGTTGGGAGAATTGCAGGAAGAGCAAGGGCAAGGTGGAAAGCGTGCTTTTCTAGGATGGTCTTTGCTTAGTGTTCAGAAGAGGCTGAAATCCACGAGGAGCAGTAAGACTCCGAACACAAACACAAAGGAAAGGAGCGAGGCTGGTGGAGGGGCAAAGCAGTTGTTTCAAGTTCATTGCTGCCTCTTTTTCTCTCCTGGGTCTCTACCTTTTATTTTGCTGGAGTCGTTTGCTTTCACATTCTTCTCCCTTTGCAGAATATTTATAACTGCCCCCTTCTCCTTTTTCATTCTCAATTCCCCTCCCCACCCTACGCTGCCTTCTTAACATACGTTTTCTTTTCTTTTGCCCTTCCTTGTTCTACATCTGGATTCCCGGCCGGTTTATTTTGTCTGTTTCCTGAATTTCCCCCCTCTCCCATTTCTTATGGCCCTCCCCCCACCACCGCCCTTTCCCTTCAGCTTCAGTTCTTTCCCCTGAAGATTTCCTTGGGCCACACAGGCTTTGTTGTTGCTCATCTGTTTAAGCAGTGCTGGCAAGAAGGAGGCCACAGCCGGCAGGCAGGGCCATGGAGGCAGACAAGGACCTGGGTGTCTGAAGAGTCTCCCCCAGTCCTGGTGTCCTTTGAAGAGGTGCTTCCTTCTGGAGAGGGGCTTCCCCTCTGAGGGTGGACATTGGCTGCCAGGCCAGGGCTGAGGGGCTGGGGGCAGATGGTGTTTCGTCCACGTTGTGTGGGCCTGGGCCCCATTGCTCAGGGAAACCACAGAACCCGCCCTTCTCCGGGTGTATGGGTGGGGGATTCACCAGGTTCCACCCAGAAAGGCTGGGGCTCAGGGGAGGTGCACCCCTGGGCATGTATCACTTGTAGAGCTCTGTGCGTGGGTGGGACGCCTTGCTGCTCAGAGTCTGCCCCTCGGGGGAGTCTGGGACCCTCTGATCCATGCTGTCTGGCTGAAGTCAGCCTGAGCAGCTGGAGCTGTCTGCTGGGGGAGACCCAGCCGTTTTCCAGCAGAAGGTCCCTCTGTCCAATGCCCCCCACGCCTGGCCAGTGGGTGTTTTCAGGAGACGGGGAATGCAAGAAGGGGCTGATGGTTGTGAGGTATCTTAAAGGCTCTTGGGGGCAACACAAACCCCACCTGTGAGAGGTCCTGAGGGTCGGCTCTGGTGCTGCTGGAAGCAGGTGGCACTTCTCTATGGGCGTGGTGGCAGAGAAATCCTAGAAGTTGTAGCCGCACCCCTCCTGGTCTGGAGCGGTGGGGAGGGGTTTGAGGAGTGCCCTGGCTCTGCTCCCCAGCTGTCTTAGGCAAACTGACTGGAGTCCATCTGGCTGTGGCCCCAGGCCCAGGCTTGCTTCCCACCCTGGGGTGTCAGGGCCACTGGGAACTGGCTGAGTCCTCAGCAGGCCCAGTCAGGGGGCCCATGTCAGTGCTCTGCTGGAGCAGACCTGGGGCTGAGCTGCATCCCGGGGCCCAAGAGCTCCAGGCGGACGCCCGTCATGCTGCCCTCTTTTCCTGGGCGCTGTGACGGCGGTGGCCAGATGCTTGTCTGCAAGTGCCATCAAGGTCCCCCTCGCCCTCCACACCTTGTTCTTTTGCCAGGTCCCATCCATTCCCCCTTATCATCTTCATCAATGCACAATGTTCTTTGCCACTTTAGAAAAATACTATTGACAATACAAAAGGCTGAGAAAAATCTTTGCTTCTACTTTATATTCTGACTATAGTTTACTTATGTTTTCTAAGCCTTCCACCCTAGAGTCCAACTCTTGGAATCCAGTATTCTTTAAGACCCTAGAACCTAAGACCCAGGAGCCCCCAGGCCCCTACTCCCGGGTCCTGTGGGTTTGGTTTATCTCTGGTTCAAGGGTTGTCCTGGACAGGAAGACCAGTTAGGGGACTGGTGATGCATTTTGTTCTAAGTTCTTCCCTCGACTCTGCAAGGAGAACTGGGGGTAAGGACCAGGTGTCTTTGATGTAGGAATTCGGGTGGAGATTAGGGTCCCAGCCCGCCACGCGCCCTTCCCACCTGAGGCCAAAGCACAGGCTCCTTCAACCTGCGGTCTCAGGGCCGCCTGTTCCTGCCACCTCCCTCTGCCTCGCCTCTTCCCACGCACCACGTTGTATAAATATTTACACCCCCGGGCTGGCAGGAATCTTTCTCCAGCTGCTTCCCTGGTCTCTGGGAGAGCTTGTTCTCTCACTGAACAGCTGCAGCAGGTCTGGTTGCCTTTGGTCAGACAAGGGCAGGCCCTGGTTTGGGGGCCTGCAGTCCCTCTCCCCTCCCCCACCCCCGCCCTTGGGTGGAGGGTGCAGTTGGCGGGAGAAAGTCAGATCTAAAGAAGTCACAGGGCCATGGCAAACGTCCATCCTCTCTCCTCTGCCGGCTGCCCACGTGGCGACCCTCCAAGAGCTGTCTGATCCCCTCTCTGGGTGGGGAGGTGGGCCCTGCTCCTCAAAGGAACAGCTCCCCAGGGCGGGGTCTGCTCCAGTCTGGACTAGGGGATCATTCCACAGCAAACTGGCCGGGGTTAGGACAAACAGGAACTTGGTTTACTTGTGAGTACTTTACAAGTATGTGCTATACCCTTGATGACGCTGAAGCAGACCCCCTAGTTTGGAGCAAGACTCCCCTGGAGATGCTTCATCCTGGGCCTCTCCCCAGCTCCTGCAGCGGGCTCTCCCCCCTCCCACCAGTCCCTGTGCAGTGTCCCTTGGGGGCCAGGGGAGTGGAGAGGACAGAGGCTGCTTCCCCTTCTTTCTTGGTGACCCAGGAAGCAGAAGCTTGCCAAGAAATCAAACCGGCATTTGTTGGGTCCCCATGGGCTGGGCACTGTGTGAGGTACTTCCCCATATTCTCGGGGAATCCTTCGGGGCTCAAGCACAGCAGATTTTTGAGCTTCCTTGTGTGTCTCCTCTTCTTTGTGGGCACTTCATACAGTGCACAGAGCAGCCAGATCCCACACACGGAGTCCTGCCTTTCTCCGGCCCTTTCAGCTCCAGCACCTCCCAGAGCCAGCCCGTGCCCACTGCCCTCACCTCCCGGCCGTGGGCGCAGGTCGCCTGCGGCCACCTCCCCTCCTGCGCCTCAGTTTCCCCCACCTGTCGGGAGTAATTGACCTGCGCTCCACAAAGCATGCCAAATTCAGCACAAGAGCAGGTTTTTAAAAAACAACACAGTGGTTTCATTTAACTCCTTATTCTACGCGGGGGCTGGGGCGGGTGACACCAAAGAGACTGTTGAGGCGTCAGGCACAGAGAAGGTGCGCTCAGTGCTTTGGGGAGGCCGAGGAAAAGGAACACAGGGATGAAAAGGCCTGGGTTTCATGTGCAGCAGCTCCAGTATTCAAGTCGTGGAGCCCCTGCGGGTGGAGGTGTGGGACTGGGGAGGGGGTTCTGGTGGGGGCTGAGGACGAAGGCTCCAGTCTCCCTAGTTCATGCTTGTGCCCGAAAGCAAACAGATTCAATCGCAATCTCAATTTCTCTCTCTCTCCATGCTCAGACCCCTTCTGGGAAGGGGAGACCATCTAGTGTGAACGGTGTCTGTGTGAGACCGAGGAGAAAGCCCCCCGCCCCCGCCCCCGCCCCCGGGGCTGGGCAGAGCGGACAGGGAGCCAGACAGAGCCATCGGAGGACGCGAGGCAGGGGAGCAGTGGGCTGGATGTGGCCTTGGGGTGGGGGGAGCGCACAGGGAGAAAGGTGGGAAACCACAGCTCAAGCCAATGCAGCTGCGAGATATTCCTGTTGCCTGCCTCCCCACCCCCAAAAGGTAAAACAAAACCCAAATAAAAGCCTGACCTGGCAGATATTAATACCCCAGAGCCAGGGCTGGTGTGCAAGCAGCCGCCCCCTTCTTCCCCCTTCTGTTTCTATAAGCAGCTGAAATAAATTTAGCGAAACAACCCCACCCGTCTGAGGGCCTAAGATTTCAGAGCAGTGGGACTCTTTACCCTGAAAGCCCCTGTTTTTCAGAGCGCAGAGCTTTTTGTTTGAACTCCCTTTGGCAACGGAATGCTCTCAATCTAAAATGATCGTTTTGCTGCCGCCACCTACTCCTCATGGACGAAGCCGTTGCCACAGGACGGCGTGCCAGCAAGCCGACCTACAGATGCTCAACAGCTTAGCACGGCCAGCTCCACCGGGCCGGTGCCCGGTCGGATCCACTGGAGTATTTATTACGTGGTTACATATTTTTTGTGATATCTGTGCAGCATGTTCAGCTACGATTCTGTGTTGTCTGTCACACAGACTGACGATTATGACAAAGTTACTCAGGTAGAGAATTACTTATTGATGGCCTACTGTGTGCTGGGCACTGTGCCAGGCACTGAAGGTGGCGTTGAGAGTAGAGACAGCCTGCTCTTGGAGCACACACCCCCGTGGGAAGGGAGACGTCAGAAACTGAAATGATTACAGAAACGCGGCAACGATCACCATACTCAATGGTGAAAGGCTGGCCACGTCCCCCTAGGAGAGGGATGAAAGTCAGGCTGTGCACTTTCGCCACGCTCATTCAGCATCATATTGGAAGCCGTAAACAGGGCAATGAGAAAAGGAAATATAATGCACCATACTGAAAGAAAAAATTGAACTATTCTTGTTTTGCAGATGAGAGTCTATGTTAAAGAACAAAGCAAACATGCAAAAACAAGGCTCAAGCAATCTACCCAAAAACCTTCTTATAACTAAAGTGACTAAGATGATAGAGTACAAGGGCAATTTATAAAAATCGACTGTATTTCTATGAACTGGTACTGAGAAACTGCAAACTGAAATTTTAAAAAATTACAGTAGTTACCCCACGACGGAGAAGTATTAGGTACAACTCTGACAAAACATATGTAACATCTGCATGCTAAAAACTAGAAGACGCTGATGGAAGAAATAAAAGAAGACCTAACTAAATGGGCATACCATGTTCATGGATTAGAAGACTCAACATTGGAAAGATGCCATTTCTTCCCGAGTTGATCTATAGACTTAATGCGGTTCCAATAAAAATGCAAGTATAATTTTCCTTTTTTGTAGAGACAGACAAGGTGGTTCTGAAATTTATATGGAAAAGGCAACAGAACTAGAATAGTTAAGCCAATTTTGAAAATTGAGAATAAAGCCGGAGGAATTACAGCACCTAATTTTAAGACTTACTTTAAACCTACAATAATCAAGACAGGGTGGCATTGGCAAAGGAACAGACACACAGATCGACGGGACAAAATAAAGACACCCGTTCCAATACGCCAACCGATTTTGGGACAGGTGCAAACACAAGTCAACAGGAAAATGATAGGCATTTCAACAAACAGTGATGGGATTGGATGTCCATAAGCAAAAGAATGGAGCTGGTCTCCTCAACCTAAATCTCACATTTTACATAAAAACTAACTTCAAATAGGTCATAGATACACATGTAAAATATAAACTGTGAAACTTGTAGAAGAAAATAGACAGTCTTGACCTAGGGTTAGGCAAAGAGTCTTCAGATGTGACACAGAAGGCATGATGCAGAGCAGAGAAAACCGACAAGTTAGACTTCATCAAAACAAAAAACTTTTGCTCTGTGAACCTTCTTGGTTGGGAGAATGAAGAGATCAGGTACAAACTGGAAAGAAATGTTTGCAAATCACATTTTAACAAAGCGACAGTATCTAGAATATACAGAGAACTCTTAAAACTCAACAGTAAGAAGACAAACAAGCAAGTTAAAAATGGGCCAAAGACTTGAACAGACATTTCACCGAAGAACATACAGGGGGCAAATGAGCATTTCAAAAGGTGTCCAACATCATTATGCATTAGAAAAATGCAAATTAAAACAATGAGATACCACTATACGTCTATTAGAGTGACTAAAATGAAAAATACAATTATAAGTGCTGGTAAGGAAGCAGAGCAACTGGAAATTCTCAGATACTGCTTTTGGAGATGCAAAACGTTATATCCACTCTTGAATATGACCTGGCAGTTGTCTACAAATTTCACTACCCTCTTACCATATGACCTGGCAATCCCACTCCAACGTGTAATCCCCATTGGGATAGTGGCAATCCCAATCCCACTAAGTAGTTATTTAATATTAAAGATATAATCTCCTTTATTTAACTAGGAGATAAATAAATAATCTCCTAGTTACTTACCCTAGAGAAATAAAAATTTATGTTCCCACAAAAATCTGGATACAAATGTTTCCTGCAGCTCTATTCACAATGGCCCAAACTGAAAATAATCCAATACCCTCCAACTGATAAATGGACAAAACGTTGGTGGTACACAAGTACAGCGAAACATTTTTCAACTAAAAGAAAATGCGCTATCAACACAGGCAACAACAATGGGTACATCTCAAAGGCATTATGCTGTGTGAAATCACACAGACTGCAAACTCCATTTATACAACATTCAGGAGAAGGCAGACCTACGGCACAGAAAACAGACGGGGCGGGGCGGGGGGGCCGACAGAGGAAGAGACGGGGGCGACGTGGCTACAAGGGGTGGACGGAACTACCCTGTTTCTGGTCAGGTGGTGGTTGCGTGAATCTATCAACATGGTAACATTTGTAGAACTAAACTGACCAAATAAAGGTCAACTTTACTGCATGTTAAATTAAAAAGTCCAAGTTTATAGGGATGAATGTCTATTCACAAACTGAACTAACTACTTGGAAGGAAATAAACATTCTGTGAGGGCAGAAGAGAGAAAGCAGGCACCTTTGCCTTGATGGTAGGAGTGGGGAACCAAGAATGGGTGAGGAAATAATGCTTGAGCTGGGTTCTAAAGGATGATTGAGAATTGATCTTGGTCAAAGGAAGCTCAATTCAGACAGAAGAAACCCTGTGTGTCACAGCCCTGAGGCCGGAGGAAGGATGGCTGGTCTCATCTGAAAGTGGCTGGAACGCAGGGAGTGGTACCCCGAGGGGTGGGCGAGGCAGTGGTCGGGGACAGGAGGCTGCAGTAGTGAAGTCAGACCTGGTTGGGCTAAGAGTTCGGTTCTTATTCGAGCAGGGATGGCTAGCCAAGGGTTTTCGGCTATTGCAACACGAGATCAGATCTAGGTTTTGAAAAAGATCACTTGGACTGCCCTATGGAGAAAGGTTTGAGGGAGGGTGGGGATGGAGCCTAACTACATATGCAGAGAGCTTGGAATTGGGGGAAAAACACTAACATAGAGTTTCTCAATCTTGGTACTACTGACATTTTGGACCAGAACAATCTTTGTTATGGGGACTGCCCTGTGCCTTGCAGGATGTTTAGCATCACCCCTGGCCTCTGCCCTCTACATGCCAGTAGTCCTGACCTTTCCTCCTCCAGCTGTGACAACCAAAACCCTCTCTAGACATTGCCGAACCTCCCTTGGGAGGCAAAGTCACCCCTGGTTGAGAACCGCTCCTCTACAATAACTGAATCTAGTGTTTCTGATTTTACAGATTAATTCTAATTCTGTAATAGAATTATCTGAAGAGTTTAGAAAATACAAATGCTGGGCCTTGCCCCCAGACCGCAGTGGAGAGAAACTGCAGTGGAATCTTTCAAGG
>PVKM010036823.1:0-14681 GCA_004027735.1 Carollia perspicillata | reverse complement strand
TTTTCTATTTCCATGTCTTTGGTTATATTTTGCTTGCTTGTTTGTTTAGTTGCTTAGGTTCCTGTTAAAGGTGAGATGATATGGTATATTTGTCTTTTACCGCCTGGCTTATTTCACTTAGCATAATGCTTTCCAGTTCCATCCATGCTGTTGCATAGGGTAGGAGCTCCTTCTTTCTTTCTGCCACATAGAATTCCACTGTGTAAATATACCATAGTTTTTAGATCCACTCATTGACTGATGGGCACCTAGGTTGCTTCCAACACTTGGCTATTGTAAATTGTGCTGCTATGAACATTGGGGTGCATAGGTTCTTTTGGAATGGTGTTTCAGGGTTCTTGGGATATAATCCTAGCAGTGCAAAGCAATTTCCCTATTTTAAAAATAATTGTCAATGCTAATTTTTTGTGCTTTCCTTTTTTTCTTATTACAAAAGCAGAACATGTTTATCACAGTGAAAAATCAGAATATACAAACAAAATGAAAGAGAAAAGTTATACACCACAGACAGGCAATGCTGATACCTTGGGTGTATATTTCTAGCAATTTTCCTATGCCAGCCAAAGATAGGATCATATTGTAAATATTTGTGGTTTGCTTAAAGTCTCACTGCCACAGTAAATATTTTCTGCCAGCCATGTTCAACCACCCTGTGAGAATGGGGAAGTGAAGACCCAGAACCCTGTGGGTAGCCCCTAATTCAGCCCCCTCACAAAATAGAGATGTGGAAACTGAGGCCCAGAAATAGAAAGGAGTTCTTCTTCAGCCCCACATTGAGTTCGCATGACAGCAGCTCCTCCCCAGTCACCCGAGGCTATCCAGATCACCTCCTAACCTGGCCCTGAGTCTATCTTTCCAGATGTCTGAGTTGCCCAACTAGGTTCAAGCCAGAAGAGGAGCAGGAAGTGGGCTTTGCATAAAATAAGTGTAAGAAAAATGAGGACAGCATGCCTGTGTTTGTGTCTGGGCCCCGGAGCCACTTTGCAGCATACAGAGCCCTGCCTTGAATTGGGAGACCGAGATTTTGCATTTGGTGCTCAGTGGCATCAGCGAACTTTGCACAAAACACCCCTCACTGCCACTGTCATACCTTCTCTGGTTTGGTCATTTGCAGCCCTGCCTGCTGTCTTTTCCTGGCACAATGGCCAGAGGAATCATTCTCAAAAGTCAGGGATGAGACAATGGATTCTTAGATATGACACCAAAAGCACAACAACAAAAGAAAAAAATGATAAATTAGATTTCATTAAAATTAAAAAGATGCCATAGAGAGAATGAAAAGACAACCCACAAAACTGAGGATAATATTTGCCAATTACACATCTGATAAAGAACTTATATCTAGAATACACAAGAAACTCTTACAAATCAGTAGTGAAAAGACAGCCCAATTCAAAAGCAGGCAAAGGATCTGGATAGACAGTTCCCCAAAGAAGATATACAAAAGGCTAATAAGCACATAAAAAATGCTTGACACTTTTAGTCATCAGGGAAATGCAAACCAAAACTACAATGAAATCCTGTTTCACACCTCCTAGGATGGCTATAATCAGGCAAGAACAAGTACTGGCAAGAATGTGGAGGAATTGGAACCCTCACACATGCCTGGAGGGAATTTAAAATGGTGCACCCACTATGGAAAACAGTCTGCAGTCCCTTCAGCCATTAAATGTAGAGTTCAAACACAGATTTACAACATGACCCAGCAATTCCACTTGTACTTATTTACCTAAGAAAATTGAAAACCTACATCCACACAAAATTGGTACACGAATGCTTATAGCAATATTATAATAGCCAAAAGGTGGAAACAACCCAAATGCCCATCAACAGATGAATTGATAAACAAAATATGGTGCATACACACAATGGAACATTATTCAGCAGTAAAATGGATGAAGCTCTGGTATATGCACCTGACAGCAGCCTCCTAAACTGTACAACTACCAGGATTCAGGGTGCATTGCCCACACTCGTTGGGTAGGAAGCAGAGCACTTGACTAAGGCTGGCCTCTCTCACTAACCCCTGGAGTGTCAGGCACTCTACTCCTTTCCTCTGTTGTCTCCAATCTCTCAACTTTTCTGCTTCCCACTTCAAAGGCCAGTGTTTCATGAGTCTGAGGAGCCCTTTGGAATATCCAAAGGGAATGTAGAATCATGAAAGGAGAGCAGGGGACCTCTGAGGAGTGGCTGATCTGCTGCTGGTTCTATCTGCAGCACTTGCCTGGGTTAGCCAGCATCAGTATCCACCTTACTGCAAGGTTTCTCCCCACTCTTCCTTGTACTCCTTGATGGCATATACAAGTATAATGTGTTCATGCTACTCTCAGTGCCTGGCACAGAATATGTGCTCAATAAAGCATTTTAAATTGATGAATGAATGAATGAATGAATGAATGAATGAATGAATGAATGATTGAAGGCATAAGTTCACAGCCTGATTCCATGTTTCACCTTAACAGTCCCTTGACTTTGTAACAGAGGCCACAGATGGAGCCTAAGATTCCAATCCCAACTCTGTACTTACTGTGTGACCTTGGACAAGTCACTCCATTAACCCTAACACTCGGTCTCCCTATTTGCAAAATTGAGATAGTCATCGTGTCTGGCAGGGTTGTTGTGAGGATTGAATATGAATGTGTCAAGGACTCAGCTCTGTGCCCACACATAGTAAGGACACAATCAAGAGTAGCTATTGCTAGTTTTCCTCAATCCTTCCAACTTCCCCTAATTCTGAGAAGCTGGGGCACTTCATTGCGGCTGAGTGCGGGGTTCCCTTGTATACACAGACAGTGCTGGACTTCTGGTCAGGACATCCTCTTCCCCATGAGCTTCCTTTCCCACACATCCTTTATGACCACAGCCTACATCACCACAGAGAGTGGCCCCCAGTGACCCTACACAGGCCCACCCAGGCAGGACAGGCCAATACTCAGTTTGCCCTCATTCTCCTTCTCTGGAAAGAGCCAGGAGATGGGGACATGAGCTCACAACCTGTTTTCCACTATTCTGAAAACTCTCAGTCCCAAAACATTGCACATAACCTCCTCGGCCAAGTTACTTTCCTAATCCCAGTTGCTATAACAACGTGACTTAATGAAAGAGCAATTTTTTTTCTTAAAATAATTCAACCCGTTTCCATATCAACAGGGGTTTATTTTGGTTCCACACTCAGCCAGGGCTTGGTAGCCAGCACCTGGCAGCAGCTTCTGCACCTTGGAAGGGACTTGGATTTCTAGGGGGTCGTTTGAGAAGTGTCACGGAAAGTGTGGTGGCCGTGTGCGCTGAGGAGGCCATGCCCTCTGTGAAGGGAGCAAAATACAGGGCGTAGGCAACCAGAAGTTCCTCCTGGGGGTTTTGGGGTGTGAGATGGAGGGAAATGGAGACAACCCTGTTCAGCATCTTATCCAAAGTCTAAATTCTATACAGACAAACTCCCTGTTGTTGGAGCCCTCTCATGGCACCACAAGCCTGGAGGGAGTGCTGGGACTGGGCCTCTGCATGGGGCAGCTTACAGGAGTGGGTGATACAGCTTACAGGAGCAGGCAAGGCTGCACCATGTGCCTAGTAAATGATTTTACCTGTGTCTAAGTTGTCTGTGTGTGACTTAGATTCCTTCAGAAATTTCCTCATTCAACCAACATGCCTGACTGACTCTTCACTAGTTGTCTGGAACTGTACAGGAGCCCTGGGGATACACCCACAAGACACAGCTCTCTGCCCTCAGGGAGCTCCAGTGTTGTGAAGAGCCAGGTCACTCTCAGAGGCCAACCTTCTCAAATTTTTTGTGCATATGGGGATCTCGTTAAAATGCAGGTTTGAGCCCTGGCTGGTGTGGCTCAGTGGATTGAGTGCCTGCTTGCAAAGCAAAGGGTCGCTGGTTCTACTGCCAATCAGGGCACATGCCTGGGTTGCAGGCCAGGTCCCCAGTAGAGGGCACATGAGAAGCAACCACACATTGATGTTTCCCTTTCTTTCTCTTTCCCTTCCCCTCTCTCTTAAAAATCAACAAATAAAATATTTTTAAAACTGCAGGTTTGAATTAGTAGGTGGGGAGGGGGGAACATAAGCCAAGGGTGTGTATTTCTGACTAGCTTCCAGTTGCCACTGTTATTGCTGGTCCTCATATTGCAGTCTGAGGAACAAGAAATTGGTGGAGAAAACACAGCAGGGCCAGAAGGAGGCATTTGGCTACTCTGTTCCTGGCATCCTCCAGGGGATGCTCAGTCCTAGGGGTTTCAGCTGCATCTGTCACTGGGGTGGGATAACTTTGTCATGGAGTAAGAACTCTGCTTTTTAAGCTACTTCGCTAAATCTGTAGAGTTTTTACTTTAATAAACAAGAATGAAAAAGTGGGACAACCAGTTTACTAAACAAGAATGAAAAAGTTAACAACCCCAGCTGAGAGGCCACCGGGGTTGCTTCGATTCCTTCCTGAGGAAGCCCAAGTCAGCTGTTTGAAACAGTGTATGGGAGAACAGAGCCCTGGACCTACTCAATTAAGATCCTGTCTGGGGGGAAAATGTCCTGTCTGAATGCACATTTTGGAGCATAAGTCAGGAGTAAAATGTCAGCTCTGTTTGTTCCTAAGTACTGTGACCCTGGGCAAGTCACTTCACTTCTCTGTGCCTCATTTTCCTCATTAACAAAATGAGGATAACAATCATACCTAACCCATAAGGATGTTTTCAAGATTAAATGAATATTTGCAAAGCACCTGACACACAATGAGTGTCAAAAATTCAACAAATTCTTACCGGGTCCTTTCTGTGCACTGGGCACATGGGCATTGGGGGATACTCTGGTGACCATAGTAGGCATGGTCCCTGCCCTCATGGACTCTGCATTGAAGCAGAGGTGACCTGAATAATGAGAAGGAATCATTCATGCAAGGTGGGGGTGGGGCACAGGTCTGGCAGGGGGAAACGGCAAATGCAAAGGCCCTGGGGTAGGAAATAACTGAAAGGAGCCAGCAGCCTTGGAGGGTAGTGAGTGTGCGGGAGTGCCATTGGAAAAGATGTGGCAAAGGTGGACAGGGAACCAGATCACTTCAGGCACACTTGAAGGTGATGTCAGGAGTTTGGATTTGATTGCCACTGCAATAGAAAACTATTGGAAAGTTCATGGTTTGGGGAGAGGACAGGATCTGATGTGACCTGGAGCAGACGGCATAAAGTCAAATCCTTGCTCTGTCACTGATTAGCTGTGTGGCCCAGAACATTCATGTTGCCTCAGTGAACTTCAGTATTCTCGTCTAAAGATGTGTAAAAGCAGTATATACTTCCTAGGACAGTTGCATGGTCCAGTGAGTGACTCCATGGGAAAAGCCTTCTGGCTGGTACCTAGCAAGTACTATCTGGAGCCTTGTTGTCCTTATGGCTAAGGGCAAGGTGGGTGTCAGGAGGGAAGCTAGGGAGCTCCTCAAGGAGCCAGTTGCCTTGTGCACAGACAGTAGGCTGATTGTCCTTGGCTTTGAGATTGATGTGTGGTAATGGATGGGCAAGTGCAAACATGGACAAGTGAACCCTGAATACAGAGCAACTATTACTGTGACTGAGGTCACAGAGCACACCAATGTGCCATGGTGTGTAGTTGTTCTGTCCCACTCTGAGTAATCACCAGGACCTGTCAGTCTGACCTCCTAAATTCCCCTTGAATCTCTTCCTACCACCACTCACTGGCACCTCCCCAAATCAAAGCCCTATTACATCTCACCTAAACAATCGCAAGAACCTCCTGCCTGTCTCAGATCTTGCTTTCCACAGGGCCACCAGACTCAGCTCCTAGTCACACAAGTCACATCAGCACACACCTCTGCATCAAAACCTTCAAGATAAAAATACCAGCTCCTCAAGCCTGGCCAACAAGTCCGCCTCCATCTAGTGTCCACCCCTCTCCTCTTCGCATATATACTCCTTTAGAAGTAACATTCTCCAGCACTTACAATTTCTTTCCACTGATAAGCCGCTTCCCCCTACCCCTGCCCCCCTTTTTTTTAACCCAATAGAAGTCTATCTGTCCTCCTGGAATCAAGGTAACACTTTCCCAACTTCTCTTGACTACATCTGTGGCTCCTTCCTCCAAGGCCCCACAGTACTCTATCCTTTCTGTCTGTTGGTGCAATTGAGTCACCCATGTCTTGGTTATTGAGTCCATGTCCCACACTAGCTGGTGAGCAGAGGAGGGCAAATGAGACAGTCCTGTGAGAAGACCCATGATACTAGCTTCACTGGGTTGAGCATTCATGAACACAAATTCTGACATGACAGGGCCCACCCAAGCTAAGGAGAGAAACAGGCCATCTGGGACCTGAGGTGAACTGGAGAACCCCACAACCACCCACAAGGGGGGCAGCACTCCTCATTTTTAGGGCTTAGATCTTGATGTTTTTAAAAAAGTAAACTGGCAACTAGCTAAAAATTGCCCTTTTTAAAAACTATGTAGGACATCAACAACAACAAAAAGTGGCTCTCAGGACACACTTGGTCTTTTGGTCTATTATTTTGCTAACTTAGAACCTGCTACTTGTTTATGGGATGAATGAATGGACAGATGAATAAACAGTATTTTTTTTCTAGATTCATGTTTCCTACAGCTACTATAAATTTCAAGGTTAGGGGAGAATTTAGAATTTATGCCTAATCAGGGCAATTGCTACTTGGTTTGCACTTGTGTGCGCACGTGTGTGTGTGTGTGTGTGTGTGTGTGTGTGTGTAAGGACGTGAAAGTCAAAACCAAAAGTCAAGTTTGCACATTTCTCTCTTCCAAAATGAAGCCCAATCTCTTTTACTTGGCAATTCCAACAGTATCATTTCCTGGGCAGCCCACAGGCCTTGTGAGCAGGGCTCTAACCTCAATTGTGGTAATACCTCCTCTTTGAGATGTGGGTCACCCCAGGAGGAAGGGAGAGGCGCAGAGGCCACAGAGCCTGTTTCTGCAGTGGTTGGTTTGTTCAGTTTGGTAACCTCTTCAAAACAAATTGCAGAGGATGGCAACCGCTCAACTCTCTCCAACTTCCCCCATCCCCTCCCTCCTAGCTTAACCTCAAATGGGAAAGCTTGGAGGAGGTACTGAGGACTCTAAGTTCTAGGCATCAAGGACTTAAATGCCTTTTAGGCCCTGGCTCCCTGTCCCTGGGACTCCTGTAACTTGCTGTGAGCTGCTGAGTAGGATTTGTTCAGAGGGCTACAGGTGGGTAGCCAGTTGTACCTTCTGCAGAGCTGGGCAGCAAACCTTGAGCTGCTCAACTCCCTGTTCAGGACCAACACCCTCTTTCCTCACAGCTGCCAAGGATGTTGCTAGTGGCTCACAGTTGAGTCATTCTCCAAGGTAATGGCCCTTTCCTGGGGCAGGGGGCAGTCTTCATCCAAAGACTAGTCAATAGATGGGGGCCAAGGGGACTATGAGACAAAGGCCCAGCCACTTCGTCTCAGTAGGGACCATCTGAAGGACCATCCCATCTCAGAGCTGCCTGTGGGATTGGCTGAGATCTCTGATGCGACTGTACTGCAGTTCAACTCCTGCTTTTATCACTCTGCTTCCCTTATCCCCACACAGTGTTGTTCTAGAAGGCAGTCTCCAACAAGCCTGCATTCACATCTCTGTCTTAGGTCTGTTTCCTTCAGAAACCAGTCTATGACAGCCTCTCGTCTTGGCCTCTTTTCTCTCACTGCCCTTTTCTTCCTTCACAATTGCAATCACTCTAAATCCTTCCATGACCATCTTGAAGAAAGATCCTCCAATCTTTTCTGTTGCCATTGCCACTCTCCCAGTCTGCCCACTTGCACATCCCACAGCTGGGTGGACAACTTCACCTGGATGTCCTTTTTTGAGTTCCAAATTTAATATATTTAAAATAGAAACTTCTCCCACTCCCCTCATCAGCCTTTCCTCCTGACCTCTCTATTTCTAGTAATGCCACCTCCACCTTTGGAATCCCAGTCTGGAAACCCCAGCATCATCTTGTTAGCAGCCCCTCAGCACCTACAGAACAAAGCCCATGCTGCCTGGACTTGCATTTCAGGCCTTCCTTATGGAATCAACCTGGCTTCTGAAAAGTCTCTGATCAAGGACTTCTTAACATATTTATGGCTTGCACACCTTTGGGTCTGATGACACTTATGGAATGTTCTATGAGCATAAAATAAGATACATAGGATTGCAAAGGAAGTCAATTATATTTAAAGACAGTTATTAATATATATGTTTTAAAAGGTATGATAGAGTAATATATATTTGAGTATTAGCACATTAAGTACCATGATCTAGTGGTGGGTCCAGTAACTCCCACACTTTTGAAGTAATCACGAGTGTAAAAATATTTCAAGACATCTGCAGCAACAGTAAGGAGATGTCAAAATCCTTGTGGTTCCTATCAGAAACAAGGTCACAAGGATCACTAATACTACTGTGCTATGCTGCCTGTATCCACAGTAGAAGGAAAGGTGAAATTTCAACTGGAGGTTAGTAAAGATAAAGTTTTAACTTTTTTCTACCTAAGTACCTGGACTCCCCGGTCAAGCACAGCTGTATTGTGGGGAGTCTCTGCTGCAGCTCCAATTGGAGGCTCACATTCCCCTAAACAGATTCCAAGCTCCTCCTCCCATCCTGTCTGAACTCTGGGAAACTAGCATTGGGCATGGACCAAGCTGGCCCCATTCTCCATGTGGGCTCGGGGCCCTGAACAGAGTGGCTCACTGCTGCCAGGAGCACACACTCCATTTAGGCAGCTCCTAAGGGCTGTCTTCCTTGGCTTCTCTCCCCTCTGGTCCCAGGCCCTGCCTGAATGACTTAACATATTTCCGCTGGCTCAGCCAACATTACCTAGAAATTGTGAAGACACCAGGCTCATGGGGCAGCTCATGGCCATCAGGTCCAAACAGAGTTCTGAAGCATTTAATTAAAGAAGTCACTTCCAAAATGACACCTGCAGCTATGAAGTGCCACCACTCTGCTCAGGCCCTTCTCCTAAGTTTTGACAGCTGAGATTCCTCTGGCTCTCAGGCTTACAGGGTGCACCCTCCTCTTAGCTTGCTGCCAGATGCTAAATGTCCTGCAATGCATGGGACAGTCTTATGCAATAAAGAATGATCCAATCCAAAAATAACAATCATGCCCTCAGTGGGAAACACTGAGTAGGCACTCTATAAATGTCTTCCTAGTGCCCCAGTGGTCCTTGTTGGCCTGATGCATCAGCTTCTGAGGCATGGCCAGTCAACGGGCATTTCTTTTGACTCCACCCATATCCCTCTGGCCTAAAATCCCAGTGACCTTGGCAGCTAGGGTTGGGATTGAGTAGCGGATATATAGGAAAATGAGATTCCCACCCCCAACTGTGGTCACCACAGCTATCTCTTCCAAATTGGAGATTTGTTAGTCCTGGGTCTTTGTTGGGTCAAGGGGAGCTGGGCTTGACAACTGCCACTAGGGAGTGAATAGCTGGCAGGCAGCCAGCTGCTTTTAGTTCCCTCCAAGTGCCTGGTGACTTGGGACCCTTGTTTCTCTGCCCCTGGGAAGAAAGGCCCATCCTTGGCTGTCTCTGCCTTGGAAATTGAACCAGGGAGTGGGCACTCTGATCCAGGTCAGGAGAAGGTGCCAACTCTTACTGTGCTCATGTGGGTAAGTCATTTCCAAGTAGGAGCTGCCATGAGCCATCCTGCCTCTCAGCTGCATTACTTTCCATAAAGCAGTCTAGTCTCCTAAAAATACCTCATCCACATTTCCCAGGCCAAAATGCTCCAGGAAATGCTGGTGGCCGTGACTGGTGGAGGGGTGCTGCTTCTGTTAATATTGTGTACTCTGATGAAAGGGATTAGTGAGTCACTTATTGCAAAAATTATATTGTGACTTTCAAATTATATTCCTAAGAATAACAAATACTTACTATAGTGCTTCATGATTTAGAAAGCACTTTATGGCCCTGGCTGGTGGATTGAGCATGGGCTGCAAACCAAAGGGTTGCTGGTTTGATTCCCAGTCAGGGTACATGCCTGGGTTGCAGGTCAGGTTCCCAGTGGGGGTCACGTGAGAGTCAACCACACACTAATATTTTTCTCCCTCTCTTTCTCCCTCCCTTCCCTTCTCTCTAAAAATGAATAAATAAAATAAAATAAAATAAAATAAGAAAGCACTTTACGTGTTAGGTTGAACCATACAGAAGTGCTGATATTTTAAAATTATTTGTTTGTTTGTTTGTTTATTTTAGAGAGAAGGAAATGGAAGGAGAAACAGAGGGAGAGAAACATCAATGTGCTAGAGAGACATCGATTGGTTGCCTCTTGCATGTGTCCTGACTGGAAATCCACTGTCAACTTTTTGCCTTGTGGAACGACACTCAATCAACTGAGTAATACCAGGAATGGCCAGAATTGCTGATATTCAATGGTTTGGGGTCAATTTCATAGGGTTCAACCTAATACATTTTCTCATTTTTTTGGCTCCATTTTACAGCACAGAGCACTAAATCTCAGAGAGTTGAAATGACTTGTACTTATGACTAAGGTTGTGATCAATAGGAAATGGCAGGGATGAGCCTTGACGAACCCCATGCTCTTGATTCCCCAGGTACGATGATTTAGCCCAGAAGACCCTAAAAGCAGTAATGTGAAAAGAGGCAATGCTGGGACACCATTCTCCAAGCCTACCCTCAGGAATCCCTGTGTTGGCTGTACTCATCACCTTTTCTCAGTGGAGATTAGTGGGAGACTAGGTACCTGGCATAGTAGGCACTGGAAGTGATGATGTGACAAATTTTAGTTTTATGGCTTTAGGAACAAATGCTACGCCAAAGACAATATCAGAGCATGCTAATCCATCCATCCTGCCACCCAGCCACCTGCTCCCATGCATGTGTCAAGCTGTGCACTAGGTGCTGAGCTACCAACATTCAAGGAAGTCTTAATCAGCAAGGCTTCCACCCTTTGGCAAGCTGGGGCAGGGGGCTGGAGTGGTGGAAGCTGGGGTGAGACCACCATGTGCATATGGGACTTTGATTTGCTGTGAAGCTGCTCTGTATTCCTGGTCTTTTTCCTCTGGCCCAGGCCCAACATGGTGGGAGGCTCCTACTTAGGTGACCACAGAAAGCAGCTGGGTTTTGCATGGTGCTTCAGGAGTTGGATACCCCTGAGAGTTTCTCAGGGGCAGGGGCTAGAGGAGGTAGCAGTAAGAGTGAAAGAGAAATGCTGGTGCCCCACCCCTCCTCAAGGCAACAGGAAACTGAGAGGCCATGCTGGTGAGGAAGAGCTCACTCCCAGGCTGCCATTGGAAGGAATTCCTTTCTCCTCCACCTGAGTCCACTTTGAGCCCTTAGCCCAACCCAAGGCAGCAGGCTTGGTACTTATGTCTGGCCAGTGTGGGGAAGGGTAGAGTGGGGTAGGTTTGGTTTGGAAATTTGTCTACTAGTGGGCATGGGGCCACTATCTTTGCCCAGGGACAACATGCTGCCTGCAGGGGATAATCACAATTCTCAACTTACTGCATGGGGGAAGGGCGGGGAGCCCTCAAGCCTGCTGTAAAGTCCAAATGCTTCCCAAACCTAGCCTGGCTCAGGCCAGGACAAAGCTGGCTTCCCAGGCCCCAGTGCTTTCCAGCCAGCCAGTCAACTGCCTCCCTCTTTACTGCTGGCATCCAATCAGGTACCAACCCCCCAACTCAAGCCTCAGTGCGAACCCCTTTGCAGTATGCAATTGTGCCCCTGCTCACCGTTCCAGGTTGTAGGCTGTGCCGCCATGGCTGTCACCACTGCTACCAGGGACCACAGCAGCTCTGAGGCTACTGGGTTAAGATCTAACAGTTGAGTAAGCCACGATGTGGGTTCCTCCCACCACACCCTCCCAGGGCTTTCCCCAGAGCCCCATTGCTACACTACTCCATTTTTGAAAAAAGGAACCAGGGGCACTGGGTCTTGAGTACAATGAGAAGTACAATAAGAGGCAATGAACAGAACCACCTCTGGAGGCAAAGAAAGAGAATCACCTCCTGAGCACTCAGGGCTCTTTTCTTATTTCTACAGCCAGCATAGCTAGAGCCCACAGTCAGGGGTAGGGGGTTATGGGGTGGGAGTGAAGTTGGGAAGGGTAGAGGAGAAAGGCCTTTTATACCTGGGTCAGCCCTGCACAGGGCCAGCATGCAGTGAGTTTCTGGGGATCCACACACCAAGGTCCCAAGAGGCCCTAGGAGTTGCCTGGATTGTTGAAGTTTTTGTCCTCAGCTTCTGTACTTCTGATCCACCCCTACCCACCACAGAGACACACAGCTCAGGGGACATTTTGGACTTCTGCCTGCTAGATCTCTGCTGTCCAATACAGTAGTCACCAGTCACATGTGGCTCATAAGCAACTTGAAATTGGCTGGTCTGAATTGAAATGTGCTGTGGGTACAAAATGCACACTGAATTTTAAAGACTTACTATCAGGCAAAAAATGTTAAATGTGTCATTAATAGTTTTTAGTATTTATTTTATATTGAAATATTTTTGATATATTGGATTAAATAAAATATATTATCAACATTAATTCATCACTTTTTTTTTTACTTTTTAAATGTGGCTACTGGAAAGGAGGAATACTGGTGTAGAAATTGGCAAGTCAATGAATAAGATAAAACAGTCCAAGACAAACTCATATATATATATATATATTATATATATATATATATATATAATATATATATAATATATATATATATAGTTATTCAGAATATAATAAAGATGGCATTTCAAAGCAGCAGCAGGAAAATGTGGTTAATACCAGAATATTCAAAATTCCATATGTGGCTCACACGTAAGTGTTACCATAGGTAGCTTCTTTTTAAAGATACTGATATGAGGGAGAAACATCGATCAGTTGCCTCTCTCATGCACCCCGGACTGGGGACCAAACCTGCAACCCAGGCATTTGCCCTGACTGGGATTCAAACCAGCAACCTTTCACTCTACAGGATGATGGTCAACCAACTGAGCCACACTGGTCAGGGCCCCTTCAGTACTATTTGAAGTTTTAAGAACAAATGTGATATTTTTACTATAGTAGAACTATTATATGTATTTATATTTTACATATGAGAATATAATTTACTACAATAGCTTATATAATAGTATTAAAACATTAATATTTTCAGTAACAATTCCGTTTCTATTATTTTCATAGCTTTATATCTATTTGCAAACACCCCTCTCACCTCCCTCTTTTTATTCCTCCATTTCTGCCCTCTTATTCTCTCACCTTCTCTTTCCTCTCACCTTCAAAACCCCCAAGGATCTGTGAATGGGGAGCCATTGCACTTGTCTTGGCTCTGTGCTCAGCTTCAACCTGAAGCTTTGGCATCTCCTGCTATATATCTTCCCATAGAAGAGGAAGGCAGTATGCTGTATTAATGTTCAACTACATATACAATTACTTATGATGACCATGTCAACCCTATTCACTGTGGAGACAAAAACCTATCCAGGGAAACACAGCCTACCATTTCTCCCTAGCAATTTTGCCACATTCATGTTAAGATAAGACAACTTAGAAAGAGAAAAATATTCACTAAGGAAAATGAGTGTGTTTGAAATTTTTTCCTTTCTTAGTTAAGGAATGGATGGAAGCAGGGTAAAAGCAATGGACTTTGCAGAGAAGGCTTCAGTTAGGGAAACCAATTTAATTTACCATCTGCAGTTAAAAATCACTAAGAAGGTCAAGTGTTTTCAAAAGACAACTATAGAAATTGGAAGAAGGGAAAAATTTATCCAGCTTCTGGGAAATAGGTATAACAAAAGATTTGTTTGCTCCAGGGCAGATGGGAACCTCTGTCCTTAGAGTTTAATTGAGAGAGGAAAAAAAGACAAGAGTCTCAGCCAATTGTCAAGCAGATAATAGCTTCTGAAGGCTGGGCCAGCAAGGATCAAGAAATTGAAAGCCCTGTTGAATGTGTGGGGGACAAGTGGTGTGGGAAACTACCAATTTTCTTTTAACAGTCATTCTCAATGCAAATGGATAAATTGCTTCAATAAAGAAAGACCTGGAATGTCTATTGGAACTTTTTTGTTTTTCATGAGGAGACCCACCCCCACACAAAAAAAATTAAAGACCTGGCATCAAAATAAGTAGAAAAAGCATAGGACTGGGAGCAAGAAGACAGCTCTGGTCCCAAATTTACAAAGCATGACAACAAATAATTGGTATGAGATTCCTTTGAAAACTAATAAGTGTGGTTAACTATTGTTATGGAATTCAATTTTGTTTTTGGCCCTTTCCATTTCCCCCTCCTTTCTGAGACCCTCTTGTCTTCCACAGTTTCAGAACAAAAAATACTGAGCCAAGGGTTGGAAAGGAATTCAACTTAAAGAACATCTACACTCATCCCTGAGGATACCACCTAGATTGAAGAATTTTTTCCAACATCCTAAATTAATGGAAACTAAGCCAGAATGCCATATATTTGGTGTTATGATTTACACAAAAGCAAAATCTTAAGTACTGGGCTCTTATTTAAGCAAGTCTAGTGAACTAATTTGCAAACTCAAGGACTGGAACTACACTGCTCACAGGAGGGAGAAGAGGAGAAACTCAGCCTCCACACAGTATCCCTCAGTAGCCTTGTGACCCAATTTGTGGCCCCAGTGGCCCATGTCCTAGGAACACAGCTAAGATACCTCCTTGCCTCTTCTTCACTCCCAAACATCACTCCATCATCAAGTT
>PVKM010036822.1:0-14669 GCA_004027735.1 Carollia perspicillata | reverse complement strand
TTGAGAAAGTCTGTCCTACCAACCTTAAATAACTCATTAAGTTCCTAGTGAATATAGGGCAACTGTTACTAAGTAACCAGGTAATAGCTATAATTAAAGTTTAGTTCAACTCTAAAGGCAGTTTATTTTATGTTAGGAAAAACTGTTATAAGATTTCATCCATGACATTAAGTTAAACTAAATCTACCAGAAAGAGTAATGTCAAACAGGATTATATTTTGAAGTCCATAATAAAAATAGACTCTTGAAACCCAGTACCTTCAGTGCTTCTCTGTTTTTAGAAATTAGAATAACTAGTAGTTTGCTTTTCTTTAGCAAACTATTAGTTTTTCCCTGGACATAAATTATTCCACTTAATTTTTAAAAAATATTTCTAAAATATTATGTTAAAACTAATATTCAACAAAAGCCTAGTGCCCAACACAAACTAAATTAAGATGTGAATTATAAACTAATTTATCACTTAAGATATAATCACTAAGACAATGAAATGTGTGATTCTTTCTGGCAGTGCTGGTAGTCGTCACCAGTATCGTCACAGCATCCACACACCAGTCTCTAAGCCTGTTCCGTACACGCTTATCTCTTGTTTCTTGTAGCAGCTTGTCTAATAGAACACGTTCCTCGAGGGGGTGTTCCTGGTGTTTGGGATTACAGTGAACAATGGCTGGTTACTCAGGCTCCCAAAGTAGGTTACAGCAAAAGTGATTTGAAATTTTCCCAGAGAAATGATCAGATGTGCAACACGATAAATAAAGCTGACACCACACACTGCATTAGCTCTATCAAAACCATGCAGGCTCTCACACTTACTACTTGCTTGACCTTGGGCAAGTCACTTAACCTCCCTGGGTCTCAGCTTCCTTACAGTGAAATGGGGCGCTGACCTCCCCTGACTGTTACCAAGATTAAAGACTGAGAGTTTAGAAAAACGCTTGACACGCAGTAAGTGTTAACTGTTGTAATGACTACTTTTCAGAGCACAGACAAATAAAGAGCATCAGTAACTGTATAAGTTTATGTTATTTACCATAATGATATTCTTGCCCTTTTTTACCTATGGCACTGGGATATATTAAATGCAGGAGGTTTGTCCACTTGGAAACTTGTATTTTAGTGGCTGGGTCACAAGACACTGATGGTCATGATATTCTTTGTCATGAATGACATTAAAATCAATCAACTTCCTCCAAAGAAATCACAAAACAGACCAACACAGCATGCTAAATGGTTTAGTTTTCTTCACAATGGAATAAAACGATCTCTCTAACCACTGATGGCAATGATGCTCAATATAGCACTTTTCAATCTGCAAAACACTTTCTATGCAGTGGTGACAGTGCTCCTCCTATCTTTCATTTTTTCTTACTTTTAGAAGAATTCTCCACCTGGGGAGACACATTCTCACTGGCCTCATGCAGCAGCACCACTACTTTTGCCCATTTTTTTTTCTACAGGCATTGAAGTGGTGAAGAGAAATGCACAAACTCTTTTTCTCAACACAAATTCACAGAAAATCGATAGAAATAATAATCTTTCAAAAAGGCACTGAATATGCTTAAATTTCATGAGTAAAAAGACAACTTGGTTACTGTCACTTAAGCCGTCAAGTTTTGTCAGTGATCTGCAGAGAATTCCAATGTTTTCCGTCTAAGGAACACTCCCTACTCAAGTCTCTGGAGCAGCAACTGCCACAGAACTTCGCTCTTCTCAGACAGAATTCTCTCACGTGAAATCTTTCTCTTGCGAGTCAGAAATATGGAAGTTTGGCAGAGCAATGAAGGAAGGAAAGTCAACAGTAGGTAGTTTCCTTCACTTTCAGGAATGAAGATCTAAATATAGAATCACAGATGTTTAAGCCCTGAAGGAACTGGGTTTCTAAGGTACTCTATAAACAGCAAATAACCATAATTTTAAGAAAAGAGAAAAGAAAGTTATTTCTAAGTTTTCAGAATTCAGGCACCTAAACACTGTCTTTAAGGATGAGCAAGGGAAACACTATGTCAAATATAACAACACAGAATTTGGAAGTCCACTTCATTTACAATTCATTTCTCATGGGAAACAATTTGTGGTTTTGCAAATTCCGTTTTCATTTGGTCTTATTTTATCCTTTAGGTGCTATGGTGGGACTTACCATTACCCTGGTCTCTACTGGAGAGTAAACCACACCAACACACCTCATAAATAGAACAGGAGACATGCCGACCCCGAAGGTTCCTAAGACTCCCAGGCAGCAAATGCTTAATATTTAGAACCTTCTCAGTGCAGGGATGAACATACACTTCTGTTCTTATCATTGAGATGCAGTTTCTGTTCTCATTACCACAAATGAGGCCAACCCTAGGGACAGTGAACCAGGCCCAGTGATTCTCCTCATGTCCCATTCCTGGAGCATCACTGTGCGCTGGCAAGTGGTGACAGACATTCCTTGGCACTGAGGAACTTATTGTCTGGTCAAACATAATTTATTCTTAACCCGCTGGGGCAGGAGCTCAAGCTCTTTGTTTTGTAAAACCAGGATTACAACAATATAAAATGGTACAGCCGCTTTGGAAAGAGGTTAGCAGTTGGTCAAAATGTTAAACATGGAGTTATTGTGTAACCCAGCTATCCTCCTCCTCGGTACCCTGTTGACCCCTGAACAACACAGATTTGAACTGCATGGGTCCACTTATATGTGGATTTTTTTCAATAAATACCTGTACTGTCTTTGATTTGTGGTCAGTAGTCCATAGGTGCAGAGAGCCAACTGCATGCACTGATGTATGCTATCTCATATGGGCAGATTTTGGTATCATGGGGGTCCTGGAACCAATCCCCGTGGCTGAAGGACCACTGAATTTGGGGGGAGTTAGGTTATATATGGACTGTGTATGTAGGGGGTTGGTGCCCCTAGCCCCCACATTGTTCAAGGGCCAGCTGTGTGTATACCAAAGAGAAATGGAAACATACATCCACATAAAACTTGTATGTGAATGCCCTTAACAGCATTATTCCTAATAGTCAAAAAGTGGAAACAGTCCAAATGTCCACCAATGGATGAATGGATAAATACAATACATGATATAGCATATCCACACAATGAAATATTCTTTAACTGTAAAAAGGTATGAAGCACTGACATATGCTACATGGTAAACTTTGAAAACATTATATCAAGTGAGAAGCAGATCAGATATTACATATTGTATGAATCTATTTTTTTCTTATTTTATTTTTATTTTTTATTGTTGTTCAATTACAGTTATCCCCATTTACCCCTCACTACTTTCCTCTACCCAACCCACCTCCACATGCCCTCCAGTAAATGAGTGGATCAAAAATGGTGCCACAATTACACTATGGAACACCGCGCAGCAGAAAGAAAGAAGGAGCTCCTACCCTTCATGACAACATAGATGGATCTGTAGAACATTATGCTAAGTGAAGTAAGCCAGACGATGAAAGACAAATACCATATGATCTCACCTATAAGTGGAGCCTAATAACAAAACAAACAAGCAAACAACATAGAACCAGAGACATGGAAATAAAGAATAAACTGACAGTGACCAGAGGGGACGGGGGAGGGAGATAATGGGGAAAAAAGGGGTCATCAAGAACACGTTATAGAGGAGGATTGAATGTATGAATCCACTTACATGAAATGCCCAGAACAGGCCACATCCATGGAGAGAGAAAGTAGATTAATGGTTGCTTAGAGCTGGGAGTTGGCCACTTGGTGGGAATCGGGATTTTTTGCTCACTACTAAGGGGTTTGTTTCTTTTGGGGTGAATAAAATGTTCTAAAATTAGATTGTGGGGATGGTTGTACTACCCTGTGAATATACTAGAAATGTGAATTGTACATTTTAAATGGGCGAATTCTATGGTAGACAAATTATATCTCAATAAGGCTACTAAAAAGTATATACACACATACATAAACACATGTGCAGAAGCACACTATAGGGAAATGCATCAAAATATTAATAAAGTTTTCATATGTAAAAAAAGAAATGCCACTCTTTAAAAATATGAATTTATGGGAGAAAAGATTTTACAAAAAAGAAATTCAATTAAGAAGGATAAGACCATAAAAAAGGAAAGGGCAGGAAAAGACTATAATTCACCATTAAAGAAAATGCTGAGAGACAAGCAAGAAGAGAGCAAGCTTTTTATGTGACAGGATGGCCTCCGCAGCAGAGTTCAAAACACGGCTCTGGCCCCTCCAGATGTCAGCCGTGAATGACATCACAAACGCACTCCACGATGTCAGTTTCAGGCTTCGTGGAAAAGCGCTGCCACTCCTCCAGCACCCTTTTGATCTCTTTATAGCATCTCGGTCCTCACCCAATGGGGGCCCAAATCCCCAGGAAGCCTGGAACTGCCCCTGTATCCGGATATCACCCCCATACATTCTCACTCAAGCTCCAACACCATGTGACAGTCATAGGAGAGGCTTCTACAAAACAGACCATCTCCTTTCCTCACCAATGAAAGATTTCCTTTAATAATAAAAGCACTCAGTAAAAATGAAGAATTCCCTACCTTGAACACATTAAGCTGTTGGTTGATTGTCTCTGTTTCCATAGCAACAGGGCCTTGTGAGTCTTCATGTTCTTCGGCTTTCTGGAGCAGAGTAAAAAATTCCTTCAGTTTGCTGTAAAATTCACCAAGACGCTCGATTGTCCCTTCAACCTGCTTTTCTCTGGCTTGTGCTCGGTCCTGCAACTTGTTGCACTGTTTACTTAAAGTCTCCAAGTCCCTTTTGATGCCAACGAGATCAGGAGACGGTTCTTCCGTGGCCAGCATCATCCTGCAGGTTTTATTGGCATTGTCATTGTTAGCTATGAGGGCTCCTAGTTTCTTCAGAAAGGCTGTAATAGTCTCCTTTTGCTTTTGCAATGTTTCTACATCTCTCCCCACCGGGGCCATGCTATCCAGTTCATCATCAAATTCTGCAAACTGAGAAAACATTTCTCGGATGGTATTCTGGAAATGCCCAATGCCCTGAAGCTTGGTTTCTAAGAATGAACACTTCTCATCAACCTGCTGGCTTAGGGCACTATGCTCTTGAGCTAAGGTTTCTGCTTGTAATAAAACATCGGAGGCTCCCTTTGAGTCTGAAGCTTCCGCCACAAGGTCCTGTGCAAGTCCTCTGGACAAATCTACCTGATGCTTCAAGATCTGAAGTGATTTCTGCTGAGTCTGCAACATGGTCAGGTACTTGTTACTGTAAGCCTGGGGACCCAGCGCATCATGGACATCTAGCTGTTCCTTTGCACACTGGAGCTGCCGTTTAGCTTCTTTGGACACTTCTTGAAATTCTTTAAACTTCTGGGCCATGTTCTCTAGAGAGAATTTCTTACTGTGAAGTTGTTCGGTGACCACATCTACCTTCTGGTTCAGGGACTTATTCTCATCTGTAACAACCTCTTTATCTGTCTCACATACACTGAGCAAGCTATTGGCTGCGTTGTTCAGCAATTCTATCATCCCAAAGCGTTGGTCCATTTCCTTCTGCAGAGACTTTAACTTGGCAATAGAATTCTCTGTTTCAGCAGGATCCAGGCAAAATTTTAGCTCCTTCAGGTTATTCTGACATTTATCTATCCAGGGCCGAAGAGTCTCCACGTGCTCTTTATACTTGAGGGCTTTTTCCAATGAATCTTTCACTTTGTCTTCTCTTTCTTTCACCTGCTTATTAAATCCATCCCAATTGGCTTTAATTGTGTTAAGTTGTAACTGTAAGGCTGCCTTCTCAGACCCTTGTGTTTTTAACAACAGGTTTTCACCTTCTGCAATGGTTTTTTCATAAATGCTGGACTGAGCAGTCAAAGTTTTACGGAAGTCTTTCTGATCTTTAATTAATGACTGCAAGACATCGAGTTTGGCTGATATCGGTTGAGACGTGCTTAGCTCTTCTTTCTTTGTGTCCAGCCACGCCTGAAAATCTCTAGACATTTGCTGAAACTGATGAGAGCTGGCACAGGCCGACTGAAGGTGCTGGACATGATTTTCTAAAAATGAAATTACAGGCATGTTTACTTTACATCAAAATGCTGATTTACTCTGTGAAAAGCCAAAAGGGAAGTCACCAAATAAATGTGCAGGACTGCCTAACAGCAAGGATTGTGAGCACTGACTATCAGAACTGCAAGTGAGCTTAAGTCATTGACAAAGGGGGGAAAGGGAGCAAGAGGTGGGCAAAGCAGTACGCAAAGAGACAATCAAGGTAGGAGGAGGGAGATGAGAGGCCCAAAATAGATTACGGGAATCAGCAAAACTGCATAAAGGTGCAGGGCGGTGGAGGACAGCCACACACACACTGCCTGCCGTGCAGAGTCATCTCCGCTCCAATGAGTGGAAGTGACAACCGTCCACAGTTCTGTGCTGATAAATAATGCATCTCTTATCAAACATGATGGTTTCGATTCTATGATTTTTACATCACCACGGAGGCAATACAACGAAGCACACAGGAACGGCATGGGTTTGGGTCTCACCTCAATCTCGGAGGATGTAGAAAACTCAACCCAGGGCAAATGATCAAATCTCTAAGCCCCATTTCCCCAAGTGTAAACTGGCAACATGAATAAAAGCTGTTGTGGCAACTGAGTGATAGTACATGTAAAGCTCTTAGCTTAATGCCCATCACATAAAAGAGTTCATAACACTAATAATCATAATCTTAACAGTTAATATTACCAATGTCATGTCAAAAAAAAGAGTAAACCTAAATGGGGGCTTTCATCCGAAAGCAAATCCAATCAATTACAAATATAAACTAAGAGTTTACTCGGTGCAAGACACCCCGTGTTACTTTTCACGCAGAACAGACTTGGTAGTGAGATGCGCTCCCCTCTGACAGGCCCTCGTGACGTCCAGTAACTCACTGCTGCTGCCTCCGACAAGCGCCGATACCTGGGTCACAGAATCGTGGCCACCGCAGGGGAGAGGAAAACAGCACCAAGTGCTCCTCGTCCACATATTTCTCTAGAAATGCGAATTTCTACGACGGAGTCAGACAGAATAATGGCAGACGAGAAAATGACCCAAAACCTTTTAAGTCACAGTCTTCGTCTGTCTTTCTAGTGAAATAAGACTGTCACATAGCCAAAACGTTTACATCTTTTAAAAGTCAACCTGGAATACCTGAAATTTTAATGGGCCTTCGTTACGTGGACTCTGGCAGCACTGTCCCTCCGCTATCTGTGTGGAACAACCCTACTGCTGCGTGTGCCCATGGACACAACCGCTCTCCGTACTCGTGTGAGCGGCTGCCGGTTCGCTTGTGCTTCCAATGCGAACAGATTCTTGTTAGGGCCCCGATTACCGGGATCAGCTTACAAACAGGCTCTCTCTGACCTCTAGTTCCAGGAAATACATGAGTTAGAAGAAGAAAGACAAACCTGCTTTTTGTTCAATATCCTTAAATGATTTTAAGATGCCTTCTAGTTGCCTACTAAGTTCTGCTTTCAAGTACTCTTCTTTAACCAGGGCTGACAAATCCTCACAGAGGGCCTGGGCCACTTTTATCTGCTTCCTTTCCTGCTCTAGTTCCTGCTGCGTTTTTTGGGCTGCTTCCAACTGCTGCTTCACAGCATCAGGGTGTGTGCTCACAGGCACACTGCTGCTGAGTTGATTATCCAGATCACTCAGTTTCTCAGAAAGGCTTCTCAGCAGGCTCTGATACTGTGTGCTTTTAACAATGGCTTGGTCAATCCAGTCACATCTGTCACTCAATTGTCCTGTTAGGCTGTCCCATTTTTGGGTCACAGCTGCTAGTTGCTCTTTCACAATTCCGTGGAAGGAAGGGTGTTCACCAGGCCGGCTCAGAATGCCCTGGCCAGCTGCTGTGAGCTGCTCATATTGAGGTTTCCGAGTATCAAATTCTTGCAGCAGAATCTAAGGTAATGAGGGCAAATAAACACGCAAATTATTGAATAACTAGTTGCAGAAAACATAGCTTTAAGTGTCTAAAGAGGCAGAAATGCTACTTATTTATCTAGTTATTATTTTTGATTTTGAGTTACTGCTTTCCTAGTTTTCAGTTTGAGGACAGTGCGATTATCTGAAAGTAATGCAAAAAGCTACGGAGCTTCGCAAAGATAACATTTTGCCTACAATAATATCCCCCAAAGGGGAAAACAAAGGGAATTATCAGCAGTCTGGGCAAAATGAACAAAAATTCATGTATGAATTTTCATATACAACGGGAAGCACTGCTACTGGACAAGGTCACATCATACTCACACAAATTTGTTTTTTCCTACCTGTACTTTTCTCTTTGTAGGATTTTTTAAATTACAGCATTTTACATCAAAGGAAGTGCATAGTGATAACAGTGCTAGAATATGTTACCTCATGGTGCACTGATTTACGAAGGTTTCTTGTAAGGTAAGATTTATTGATAGCCATTGTAACAATGGTTTTAGACAATAAATCATGTTGCTAAGAATGTGCAAGCTCAATGGTGGCTCTCATTATGCAATGAATAATCCACAAATTTCCTCCTCTTTTTAGTATAATATTGTATGTACCTCTAACAGGCTACCAAAAGTGGGGGCGATTATTTCTCCTGAGATGTCTGTTGACAACTTTTGTTTTCCTTCTCTCCAGAGCATCTTCAGGGCTCGGGATCAGCCTCACTG
This sequence comes from Carollia perspicillata, assembly GCA_004027735.1. NCBI lineage: Eukaryota > Metazoa > Chordata > Mammalia > Chiroptera > Phyllostomidae > Carollia > Carollia perspicillata. Next base: position 6,030 of record PVKM010036822.1, on the reverse strand, counting down.
CTCCGCCACCACTCAGACACAAAGCAATCTCACTGCGGCCACGAAGGGGCTTCTGCTAGCATGGTCCACTTGAATGCTGTGGATTTTTCCCTTTGTGGATTTGTGTGCTTATAATTAGACTAGTCTAATTAACCCTCTGGGTTTCAAGGTTCCCTCTCTGCTTTTCTTATTCTTCCTCCTCCTTCTTATTGTTTCTCCCCCCACCCACCCACCCCCATATCAAGGCTGTATTGCATGAGTTTTACAAGTTTCATTATCTGCTACCATGCCCAAACGAAACAAAACCTCAAAGGAGTCATTTCTAAGTAATAAAAAGCATATACCAGATTCTCATAAAAACGTTATTACTCATATAATCACATTAATACTTCAAAGAAGGCCCTCTGTGACAGGGTCTGCACAAACCACAGTCTGACTGAAATGGTCAAGGGCCTTGGCCCACTATGGACTCAGCAGACCACTCTGGGCTGCCTCACAGCCCTGGTTCTCGGGGGCGTCTCATGAACTTCAGGATGGTAGCTTACGGACGTCTGACATAGTACAAACACACTCAAGGCAATTAAAGCACATATTGTCCAAAGCTGGTATATTTATCATGAAAACATTTGTCTTGTTAAGTCAAGTAATACTCACCTGCACCTGCTGCCTTTGTGTGTTCAGCATGTTTGGGTCAATTGACAGGGGCCCGAGGACACTGACCATCAGTTCCTTTTCCACAAGCCACTGTTTTAACTGAGCCTCTACGGTCTGGAATTGAGTTAGATTGTTCGAGGACTCTTCCAGTTTTTGTTGTCTGTCAACTGTTAATTGATTGAGTTCTTGCCACTTAGATTCTAAAAGAAAAAAGACAAAGGATGAAACCGGTATTTGGTGTTTATACATTTAACATGACTGTATCGAGGAAGACTGCAGGATGTGACACAAAATCATTCCATATTTATAACTCTTCTCACAGAGCTGATTGAAGTCTAACCTAAGATAATTAACTGCATTTATTGATACAGACTTTATGGCCCTGATGGTTGTGTATCAACTAAAATAAAAAGAAAGTAAATTTGAATCTGATCTTAGAAGATAATGCCGAGTATGGAAGATTCCTTAAAGCAAGCAGGATCCTGAGCTCCCGCATTCCTTCTAGAAGTCCTGCACAGTCTGTTCATCCAACTATAACTGATCTGCTGGAACAATGAATATTAATCCTTTTCTTTAATATTAAATCTCCACTGATCAGTTGCTTCTAGGCAAGTGACTCCCAAATTTTTATACGTTTACCCATTCATTCTCTTCTATTCAAATTGCACACTAGTTAGCAGCTGCTCGAAAATTACACTAGGACATCTCACTAACCCTTTAAATTCGACGTTAAAAAAAACAAAATTCATCACTTGACTTTGGGTGCTGGGCATACAACATACACATGATGTATCATAGAACTGTGTGTTTAAAACTTATGTAATCTTATTAACCAATGTCACCCCAATAAATTTAATAAAACATTTTATAAATTTCCTATCAAAATTGGTGTATTTTTCTGACTTGTAGATTTTTTTCAAAGGTTACCTTCTCACCATGTCATGGAGATGCAATGATTCAGAATGCCCCTTTATGACTCTCCTAACTCTCCTATAGCCTTGACCCTAACACCTTAAACACATCCCTTCATATTTCCAGTGCCCTAAGTCCATCATGGCTTGCCCAGACCAGTGGTTCTCAAACTTCAGCTGCATTAAAATCACCTGGAGGGATGATTACAGAGGTTGCTGGGCCCACACCCAGAGTTCCCATCTGTAGGTCCAAAACGGGGCCTGAAATGTTGCATTTCTAATAAGTTCCCAGGTGATGTTGCTGCTACTGTTCCCAGGAACACACTTTGAGAACCACTGTAAGGACCCAAACTATCAGTTTTCTAACTGGTTTCCCTGCCATTAGTGTTTCTCCGCTACAATCCATTTGGTTCTGAAATAATATCTCTAAAATAAATCATTTTTAAATATGTCAGTTCCTGTGCTAAAATTCTTGAATAACTACTCACCACCTAGACGATAAAATCTGAAGACCTCTGCTTGACATTCAAGGATTCCCACAAACTGACCTAAGTCTACTCATCTTACAGGGTTTGCATTTCAAAATGAACCCTCTGATCTAATACTGCTGAACTTACCAATATCATCCGAACAGGCTTCCGCTCACACAGGCCCCATACCTGACATGCTCTACCTCCTCTCCATACATCTCAGCTCCACCCCTCCTTCACGACCCCTCTGGATCTTGCCTTCTGCTAGGAAGCCATCTCTATTCTCCCCACCCTCAAGACGATCTGCTCCTGAAGCCCAAAGGTACCGACCAGCACTTGAACACAAGTCACTCAACAAATATTCATCAAGGGGTATAATTAGTTGATCTGATGGATATTTTTCACCTAGCATACTATATACTAAAGGCCTGATTTTAACAGGATCCACCCCTGAATCCTATCTAATGGCATCATTCTATATAGCATGTGGCAGTCAACCACAATCTCACAAAATAATGCAACTAAAACAAAAAATTGAGAGGGAGAGCCCTGGCTGGTGTGGCTCAGTGGATTGAGTGCGGGCCTGCAAACCAAACAACTGTAGTTAGATTCCCAGTCAGGGCACATGCCTGGGGTGCAGGCCAGTTCCCAGCAGGGGATGCACGAGAGGTAACCGTACATTGATATTTCTCTCTTTCTCTCCTTCCCTTCCCCTCTAAAGATAAATAAATAAAATCTTAAAAAAAAAGTGTCTTAACTGCATTTCCTTTAAAAAGAATTGAGAGAGAGAAATATCTAAATCTTATCAGGAAGCTCTTTTGAAACATGCATTCTTCACTCCAACCCCTATCATAAAATGCTTAATACCATTCCCCCCAAGTAGCTCACATTCCAGGTGAGAGCCAGTGAATTAGGGACAAACTCATTATCATGCAACAGGACTCTGTATTGGATTAAAGACACCGTTGAACATTAAGATCCCTTCAGATAACCTTTTTCAAAGTTCGATGTACTTATACATTTCTAAATTTATCACAATGTATCTGGCTCTAAGGAAAGACAATCGTTAGCTAAATACAATAGTATGATTGAAAGTAAAATAACTCTTACTATCATCATAGCAAACACAGAGCACTCACTATGCATCAGGCAGTATTCATCTGAGCTGTACACACACGTACGCACTGAATTCTGGAAAGCAATTCTATGCAGTAGGGAAAATCGGTATCATTGTCTTACACTCATTTCCCCTATTGTTATAGAAATGAAAAGGGGTGATAAGATAACAGGGCTTGTAAAAATTCTTTACCTAGGAGAAACAGTTTACATAGGGACAAGACTGACATGAGATGAGTAACTCTGAATACAGAAGTGAAACCACCAGACTTCTGTGGAGAGCTACTTTTTGACACTGGCTGGGGAAGAGAAGAGCACAGAGTAGGAGCTGGAGGAGACCCAAAAGGAACCCCGTGGAGAAGTACCCACCTTTTCCAGAGCAATCAACTAAAAGGAATATTTAAGTTAAAATAAAATAAAGCATAAAAAATTAGAAGCACCAACAATCTAATAAAAAATAAGCAATAATGAAAACATGTCATTCAATACACAACATGCTATTAACTAGTATTGATCTTCTTCATACAAATAAATATAGTTACTGCGCTTAGAAAAAAACCTGTAACATAAAATATGCCACATTAGCCCAATTTAATTTGAAATGACACTTTTAAATAGCAAAAGTAGGTTGTGAAACATCAAAGAGAATCCCAAGATACGGGAGGCTACTGGATACACGTTCTCTGATAAAGACTAGGGTTTTTTAAAAAGAGACCGAGCGCCTGTTCACGGACTCTGGTGTAAGCCATACAACACACCTATTTCGGTCAACATCTGTTTCCACTTGGGGGCCTCGGGAATCTCCGGGTTCTCCTCCAACAGGTCTGTCAACTTGTCTTTCAACTCCTGCACCTTGTTTACATTTTGCTTCAGTTCGGCCTCAAATGACTAACAAGGGGGGGAAAATAAAGTAGCTACATTAAAGCATGTCCATATCAAAAGAAAACAACAGCACAATTATGATAGAGATTTTTTTTTTCTGCAGCATGACCAGAAAAGGAAAAGTTCCGCTCTTAAATGCTGACAAGGGTGAGGATCTGCGTTAATGGTTAGTTATTTTCCTTCTTGTTCTCACTAGTCATCAGTTATCTGATAAAAGAATCAATCCCAAAGGAATGCGATTGCTATAGAGATAATGGCTCATCCCCATCACCTAGGAAGAATTTCACATTATTCTCCAGTAAATCATTTTGGAAAAAAAGAGAGATGGCATCAGAAAGATTGTAATTAACATGAAAATCAGTCTTGACAAAGACTGCCAGATTTGAGAATGTACTAGTGAATAAACATTTTTCTGGACAACTCAACATAAGAGTTCAAATATAGGTAATTTGTAGACGTTTTTGCCATCATCGCCACAAAGTAAAACCATTTCCCCAATACTGACAGCTATAGAAAGAAACACTGTCTATTAAAGAACGGGAAAGCATGAGCTCCCCTATTTCATACTGGACAGAACAGATCCCTAATACGCTGTACACTTAGCCCTTAAATAAATCTTTTCCAATAGTTGACTGGTTAAAATCCTAGACTTAAACTGATTTAAAGGTGGCAAAGTTGCTTATACCCAACAGTTCACTCATCTTTATAATGTCTGTGTGCAAAAACAGGTAACCATTATCATCAATCTGTTCAGAAAGGCACATTAAACCAAACTGACAAATTATTTCCTGAAGGCAATGGAGCAAGAAATCACAACAGGGCTGCTGAGCACCAGGGCTCAGTTGCAGACACTGGTCTGTTCTCTTCCACGTCTTCAGTTTGTGCACCCCCAGAATGTACCTTATTCTGCTCGACCTGGGCCTTCACAGCTTCAGTGTCTGTAGGTGTGGGGGCCTGCTGCCATTGTGCTGCTGTTTTGTTCATCTTCTGTAGCCACTGCATCATGGCACTTGATTCCTCCTGAGCCTTTTGCAATTTGGTGAGTTTACTGTTTAGTTCGGTTATTTTATCCTTCAGTAAGAGGCCAAGCTCTTCGTAGCCGTGATTTATGTCAGTCATATCTTTTTTAATAGATGTTAATCCTATGAATACGACAAATCATTATGTCGACACATTTTCAGGATGTTTAGAGGACAGCTCCAGAAAGAAAAGTTTGCTTTATAGGATATTCCCTTCCATTTTGTCAATATTAAGCCTACTATGATAAAGTCAACATCTTTAGAATAGGTTAGATCAACTTATAATGCTATTTAATGGCAAATAATTTAGGGACATTATGTAATATAAGTGAAATAAAATAGATATTTTAAATAGAATTAAAAAACCCAAACCATGAAATATTACTTATTAATTCTTCAGGTATCAAACTCAGGAAAATAGCTTAAGTAATATGTCCAGTGAAAAAATATCACACATTAAGCAAAAAGAAGGAAACATAACCAAAGGCCAAACTGAACTATTGGATTTCACTAATTTCAGATGAACAAAATTATATAAGATGCCATATAAGTACAATATTTATGGAGAATGTGACTATCATATTAATACAAGTTTAATTCATTTGAAATTTTAATATAACTACTATTCACCTCTGAGAAGATTTCCTCTCAAAAAAGAATACCAATTTATTGTAATCAATAAGCACTTAAAGTTACTATTCACCTTTATTTGCCAAAATTTCCTGAGTATCTGTGGCTGCTCCTTCACCATTTAACATTACTCCACCTGCGAAAGAAAATATTATCACTGAAGTCATCACGGATTTCCATAGTATTTCTACACATTGATCGTAGGTGACACAAAATCAAACCCCTGTAAGCAGTCATTATTTTAACATGTTGTTACTATTTGAAAATATAAAATACCGATTCAATTTCAAAATTAAAGGAAGGTGCAAAATGTAAAGATCAAGGCGTATCGTTTCTTCTACACAAAAGTCTTTCTTCAAGTAGTGACAT
>PVKM010036821.1:0-14667 GCA_004027735.1 Carollia perspicillata | reverse complement strand
CACCTACTGAGCCGAACTGGCCGGCACAACTCTTACTGAGGGATATAGGAATCACTTTGTTTACATTTGAAACCTAAATCTATCGCCTGTTCTCTTGGCCAAGAATCTACATGATTCATATCCCTTTTAGGTGAGAGTCGCCTAAAAGTAAAACAAAACAAAACAAAAAAGCAATTATAGTCATTATTGGTAAATGGGCTCTCATGAAATATACCTGTGCTTCCTGGAATTAAATTGTTAAACAAGTATGATTTAAGGTAATTCCCAATCAAATGAGACAAATGGTGGGTTGAACTGATGAATTTCGTGCCAGACTACCATACCTAACAGCTACTTCGGGTGCAAATCAGAGAAAGCATATTTGATTCATTTTTCTCACACTGAACAGAGAACTCAGGTAAAAAGGGTTAGTAGTTTCTCTTTAGTTCTGAGCCAGTTAAATCAATGCTATCCAAAAGAGAATCCTAGCCAAGGCAATCTGTCATCTGAGTTTTAAAAAGAACACCAAAGACAAATGTGCAAGTGGACAAAAATACCTTCTTCATTCACAAGAAAGGGATGGGGGTGGAGCAAGGCATCCACAGATCAAAGTGGAGTTGACATCCTGAGCTTATTAATAAATCTAATAACTTTGTGCAGGGAAATATTTCTTCACAAGGACTCCAGACACTAATTCAAGAATCATTACATGATAGATAAGGACCCTTGGAAGTACCAAGTGGCCAGAGAATAAATATAGAAGGAAGGGTGACAATTCCTCAGTAATGTATTCATGAGCCACTCTAGGATATAACCGGAAAAGGAAACCTTATGTGACTAATTCTCCAGTATCCACCCTTAGGCAAGTTGACTTGAGAGCATTGGAACTAGGTCACTTTTTACTCTTTATTTGAACAAATGGACAGGATTGCATTAGCATAGGACAAAGTATAAATATTGATTTGAGAACCTAGAGCATTCGATAAAACAGCAACCTTTGTAACCCTTTTAAAGAAATCCAGTCATAAATAAAATTCACATCCACTGTATTTTTTTCAGGAAAACAATGGATCCATAATTCACTCGTCGAGTACGCTCATCATCGTCTCCGCCCATCGCTGCCCGCACATCCCAGTCACGTTCCCATTGCGGCACCCAGATGGCACTTGCTCGCCCTTCTGGAAGGGCGTGTTGCACCAGACACTGCAGCCCTGTTTTATTTTTGGCACAATCTATAAGGGCAACTCTTAACAGTTCCACATGAGCTGAGTGCTAAAAGACAGAGAAGACAAATGTTAGCATTATTCTAACCATGATAAAAATAAAATCAATGAATGTGCTTTTGGAATTGGGAATAATAACCCTCAACTGTTCCAAGTCATGTCTTGTTCATTTATCTCCTATTTTTCTGTACCAAAAAAAATAATCCCATTGAGATGATGGATGTCCTATAGCTATCAATAATTACCAAATCTTTTGGTTCACCTTCAGTTAAGTGAATAAAATACATCACACCATTTTTGGTGACAATACTGGGAACACATATGTGTATTAAGATGCCCGAGGCACTTTCTCTGAGGGCCCACTCTGCACCAGACATTAGGCGAGCTCCAGGAGACTTAAGATAAATACGACTGCTGTTCTCGAGGCCTTTATAGTTCTGTTGAACATGCCACATAAACAAATATTTGCACTGATACTATCTGACAGAAACCCTGTTGCCCTCCGTGACTCATCTCTTTCTTTATAAACCACATGCAATTAATCAGCAAACCCTGTTAGCTCCACCTTCAAAATGTGTTCACCCACTTCTTGCCACTTTTATTTCTACCAGTTTGGTCCAAGTTACTACAAGTCTCACCTGGATTATTGTGATGGCTTCTGTCTCAGGTAAGGACACACACAATGCCACACTGCAGGACTCCACCTGCAAGGCCACTTAAATGCTGCCTGGGCCCTTTGCTTTTCTGGTCCCACTTGAACTTGGTGGCTTTTTCTATCACCCAGGAAATAGGTTGGAGCGATATTCCCAAGAATAAAATATGCTGCTTGAAGAACCTGCCAAGGCCTGCCCAGTTTCTGCTTCCTTCTTAGTGGCGGGAGGTACAGGACGTGCCTCCGTGCATTTAGAGAGGACATTCTGATGCGCACCAGACCGCTGGACCCCTAACAACCTGACTGACGTCCAGAATGTCTATCGGCACCTGTGTGGCTCATAGGTCTCACCAAGGCCTCCAGTGTACTTGCTACTTCCTGTTCATCTGGCCTGAGTAACATAACGTGATTAATATAGTGGGTCATTAGGATGTTCTGCAAATGTCAAAAAAGTTCAGACCCCTTTGGACTGCATTGGACAGAGGGCAGCAGAAATGACACACATGTGGGGCTGAGACCTCCTCTAGGCTGTCGTGTGCCACTGGGGGGTGCAGGCCAACTCTCATCTCTGATCAGAACACTTCCTTCCGGATATGGGTTTCTAAAAACCCCACATACCATGTGCTTGAGGTTGTGTGAATATGTTTAGGCCAAGTTCATTTCTAATAAGAACTACTAACTGGTTGAGTTTATGGTTTACGGTGAGCCACGGGCACCCAGCAGAGTCCATCTGGTTTCTGTTGGAGACAGTCTGGTGCATTACATGGTCTGTGGTGAGAAGCACCTCTGTGTCATTTGGGTCCTGATGGTGTCACTCATCTCTGTCATGCTCCCTGGGATGGGACCTTATTTTTTATTTCCTAGAGTGGCCAGAGGGAAGGTAGTTTTAGAGCTATCTGGCCTCCACAATAATAGCAAAAATGTATTCTACAATGTACGCTTATGTCTGTAACATACATGTGAGGGGGGACCCAAAAACCAGAATTTATTTATTAAAAATTGTGTGTTTACTTTTATACGTTCAAACTTCAGTCAGCTTCGAAGTACTCTCCACTTGATGCAATACACCCACTGAGATGTTTTTTCCACTGCTCAGAACAGTTTTTGAAGTCACCGATTTGGGTGCCTTTTAGTGCTTCTGCCGTTTTTTGTTTCACCTCTTTCACATTGGCAAAACGTTTCCCTTTGAGGACTTTTTTCATCCAGAGAAAAGCAAAGATCAGGTGAATGGGGAGAGAGGGGCATGGGTCACACTGTTTTTGGTCAAAAACTGCTGAACACTCAGTGCAGCGTGGGCAGGTGCACTCGTAAATCACACATTATGAAATGAGCAAATATGTTGAAAGAGTCGTCAAAGAAATTCACTAAAGCTGAACGCAGCCTCTCACAACAGTGCCAGCTGGTGCACTGATATTAATGGATTGCTAATACTCTCACCTAGTGGAGGAAGTTTGTACAGAGGGCACACCCTCCAGAAGATAATTCCAGGGTTTTTTTTTGGGGGGGGGTTCCTCTCATCTGTGCAAATACAGTCTTATGTATGCTTATATATAAGTGAACTGAATAATAGGCACCGGAGGAAGGCATTAGGATTATTTAGTTGTTACTATAAGGTTCTCACATTACCCATGAAGTGGAATAGTATTATTTGAACATGAATTTGGATAGTTGTAAATGTATATTGCAAACTCTAGGGCAAACACACACACACACACACACACACACACAAAAGAAGTTTAAAAAAGTATCACTAATATGCTAAGAAAAGAGATAAAATGGAATTGTTTAAACTGCTCGATTAAAACCACAAAAGGCAGAAAAGAGTGAAAGACAAAAACAGAAACAAAGAATAAGGACACGAAATAGAAAACAGCAGACACTATTCAACCGCGCCAATAACCACTCTGAGTGTTAGCAGCGTAAATTCACCAAGGGAAAACAGAGATGGTCAGAGTGGGTCCAAAAATGTGACCCAATGACATATTGTCCACAAGAAACTCACTTGAAATGTAAAGACCGATTGATTCAAAGAAAATGAGTGAAGAAAAATATCCCATGCCAACAACTAATGAAAAGGAAGCAGGAGTAGCTATACTAATCTCAGATGTTGCAAACTTCAAGGTAAGGAAAATGACCGGGGATAAAGGCCATTACATAGGGATAAAGGGGTCAATTCTCCAAGGAGACGTTGTGATGTTTCATGAGTACGTGTCTAACAGCAGAGGGCCGAACTGCGTGAGGTAAAAACCGATAGAACCACAAGCCAAAGTAGATGAATCCTCAACATTAGGTGAAGATTTCAACACCCTTACCTCAGAAACGGACAGATCCGGCAGGCAGAAAATGAGTAAGGACATAGTTAAACTCGGTTACACCGCCCATCAGTTGGATATACTCTCTAAAGTCTATTTCATCCAAGAGCAGCTGAATACACATTCTTCACAAGCTCACGGAATATTCGACAACATAGACAGCATTCTGGGCCGTGGAACACACCTCGACAAATTTTTAAAAATAGAAACTATCATTGTCTAATTTCCCAGTTGCAAAGAAAGTTACCGACCAACAGTTTTTATGGGTATCTCTCTTCCATAATGCCCTTGGCTAATGGGGCTACTTATCCCCAAAATATGCCGGCTCCCTGAGAACAGCTCTCATTCAATGGGGATGTCAGGGCCTGGCCTCAAGTGGGGGCATCTCTGAAGAGCCAGGCCAGTTCTCCAGCTTGCCTTGTGCTCGTAGGAGATCTTGCTTGCCGCCCCATCGCAGTCTGACTCTCCCCTGTGACCGGTACTTCTTCCCGCACTCTGCCACAGATGTGCACAAGCCCACTCCTCTGAAATCCTCCTGCTCAGATCTTCCTCCAGATGCCGTTTACCAGGAAACCTAACCTAAGACGCTCCATCAATAAAAGACTATGCAACCAAGGAAAGTGATGCTTGGCCTATACGCACTGACGAATGAAGACAGTCCCAACCTCCTGTGGCCTAAGAACAGAAAACTGTGGATAATGAGTTATAGTTTATCTCTTTCTATAAAATATAAAAGTGCATGCTTATGCATTTAAAATATTAGCACGTGTGCACAAAGAACCACATTCACAGAGAAATATCTGGAAAGATTAGCCCAGATATTACATAGTGGTGTTCTCAGGTGGCAGGGACCATGAAAATTTTGCCCACTGTTTTATCCCAAGGGCCAGCCATATCCCCTTACTATAGATATTTTTGAAACAAAAATGGAACTGATTAATTAATTAACATCAAGACAACAGAATTTCTGATGATGATTTCTGCCTTCCTATTTTTCAAAATGGTTTCAAGCTGTTACGATGATCATGTAACAAAAACCTGCATTAACATTTTTAAATATATATGCATACGTAATGTATACGTATATCTGCTTATATGTTTCAGTTCACACAGTTTTGTCTTCCTTGTCAAAAAAAATTGTCTGGAGGAACAAGAGAATGCCAAAGGGTCACTTACCAATGCCCTTCAACATTAAATGCCCAATAACTGCTCTCTGAGGCGCCATACGCAGCCACGCTCAGTGTTCTTCTACGGATGCAAGAAGAGGGTCAAAGTGTACATGAAGGGCCCTATGTTTGGGATAGTGTGTGACCTTTTGTCACGGAAAATGACATCGGTTATCTACCTCTGCACTCAGGACTTCATCTCATCTGTGTCAGTGCTTTATAATACTCCACTGCCCCACCCTCCAGCTCCCACAGAAACAGGTAGTGGTTGATGTTCTTGGTAACTTAGGGGCAAAATTTGATCACCAGGGACATTCGAATCATTTTATGGCTGCATGTTGTCATAGTTCACGACGGGCCTTAGTGTTCCCTATAAAGCAATGCATTTTAATAAGATCAGATTTCTGGGGAATGCTGGCCCTTCACATCTCTGTGGGAGCTGACGTGGAGAATTTTATGACACAGTTATTTACATACTAAAAAATATGAAATGAGGAACAATAGTCAAACCAATATGAAGAGGGTGTCAGCAATTCACCATTTAGAAGGAGTTCTTTTATAATGATATAAAAAGAGCAGGGGGAAAGCAGTTATAGGTTATAAATAATCTTAGTACTCTGAACAGAAATAGAAACTGAATCATCACGAAATAACTTCAAAAACATTTTTAAAAGATTTCCAACCTTCCAGTCTCGCTATAAAGAGATCATTGGGAAATTATCTCATAAGAGAATGATTTGAATTTCAGCCCGAGCCACATTCTGCATTATTGAAGCCATTTTATTTTTCATTACACGTGCCCTTCTCCGGCTTCCCTTGCGCTGACCTCAGCCCGGGCTACAACTTCTCTGAAAGGCCAGGTCATCCTACAAGCAATCATGATGCTCAGCGCAGTGAAAACATTTTTGGAGAACATCTGCGCATTAGTGGCCCTAGTCCAGTAAAGATAAGAAACATCTCTCACTCACCCTTACTCATCACCTTGAATCTCTCCTCCATTGCTTTAGTCCAATTCTCCTTGGAGAGAAAACAATGAGTCCAAGTTAACCCAACTGAAATGAAGCACAGTAATACTCAGGAAAAGCTGGCTCTAGGCTATCGCTTTGCCAATCAGTAAGGACAACTGGCATCCTTGTTTAGCCTCAGGAATCATAAAGTCCAGTATCTCGCATGTAGCCTTCTCTCTCTGAAAATAGCGGGGTTCTTCTCCTTTCTGACGTTCATTCCTCTTTCTCGCTCTAGATCTTCACGCGCTGCCCTTTGGTAGCGGCATCTGTCAACGGTCCCTCTGTTTCCTGTACCTTCTAATTCTTCCTCTCCTTTAACTCCTTACCCTCAGCCTAGACATGCCTTAGTCTCTTCCATCCTATGCGGAAAAAATCCACGAAATCTTCTCACCTTAAACAACGCTTTACCTGCCCCTCTTCCCAGGACACCACTTACGCTCACTCTTTCCAATTTCTCAATTCCCATTTTACCTCCATCATGGCATTACGTCCGTATTCCAATGATTATCCACTCATCTAAGCCAAAGAACACGGGTGCATTTAAACCCTTTTTTTCATTTTAAATGTCTCTTTTCCCTCGGCATCTCTGACACCACCCCAACAGAGAGATTGCCTTAACTCGTATGTGTGATCATTTCACTTCATGCTAAAAGGCTATCTATCAGAAGCGTACATTAGCCACAGTATGAAATTTGCATTCCTTAACAGATTGCTTGTCTAACTTCTTTGTTGTCATCACTGGCTCCTCCACCCAGCTGGTGCAAAGGTTGGCCTCTTGGCAGACCTCCTTCTGCTTCAGAGACAGCACCAGACCCTTGATTCTTGCTGCCGGCCCCAGAGTGAGGCCCGTGGGAAAAGAGTCAGGGGCCGAGTTGCTAGACCAGCCCTGCTGGTGGTGCAGATGCCCGGGAAGACCCCTCTCCTGCTGGGTGGCCTCCTTGGTGCCTGCTGCCAACATCTGAGCCCTCCGAGCCCAAGAAGCGACACCAGGATCGGGGCCTGAGGGACAAGGTCAGAGCACCCTCCTGGCCATCTCTGATCTAGTTCTTTTTCCTTTTAAGAGTGTTTTATTTTAATTCTGATAAAAATGCATCACATAAAATGTACCATCTCAGCCATTTTCAAGTGTACAGTTCAGTAGTGTTAACTGTTTTGACCTTGTAGTACAATGGATTTATGCAACTTTGTCATCTTGCAAAACCTAAATTCTATACCTATTGAAAAACAACCCTCATCTCCCCCTCCTCTCAGCCCCCAGAAACCATCATTCCACCTCTGTTTCTGGGGGTTGGACTATTTTATACTTCATGTAAGTGGAATCACACAGTATTTGTCTTTTTGCCACTGGCTTGTGTCACTGAGTACAGTGTCAAGTTCCATCCATGTCATAACGTGTGACAGGATTCCTCCTTTATTGAGACTGAATAATACTCCATCACAGTTTCACAGTTTCCTTATCTATGTAGTCATCAATGGGCATTTGGATTATTTGCACCTCTTGGCTAATGTTATAATGAACAGAGGTATGCTATCAATGTAATTCTTTTTTTAAAGATTTTATTATTTTTCTTTAGAGGGGAAGGGAAGGAGAGAGGGAGAGAAATATCAATGTATGGTTGCCCCTTGTGCGTCCCCTGCTGGGAACTGGCCTGCAACCCAGGCATATGCCCTGACTGGGAATCGAACCAGGATCCTTTGGTTTGCAGGCCCTCGCTCAATCCACTGAGCTACATCAGCCAGGGCTATCAGCATAATTCATGATCCTAGATAGGCAAAAGAGGTCCTTCTGTCTCACAAGAAATACAATCAAATCCCCTGGGTGGAACTGGGCTTGAGGACCTAAGGATAAAAACACGTTCACCTGGCGTTGTTGCTCTCTCTCCCTAGCACCCCCCCTTTTGGGGGGGGCCATTTACCGGGATAGCAGAGGAAACCAGACTATTTGCTCAAAGAGATACAACAATATGCAGTATTCAGTTTCATCTTGTCTTGCTTTTTTAAATTTTTAAATTAAAATATGCTTTACTAATCACCCTGTATTGACCATGGTAAAGATCCAAATACATTACCACAGCGACCCTGGACTTTGCTATTTGGTACATTATTTCACTCAACATGCCTGCTCTGATTGCATACTCTATGCTTAAACACTAGAAATACAAAAAAGAATAAGACATTCTTCTACCCTCAAGAAGCTCAAAACCCAGTAGTAGAAATCAGGGTACGAACAAATCATTGTAATGTACCACGCATGGGTAGAATAACTCTCTGAACCCGAGAGGAAAACTAAAAGAGGTACCGTCCGAGCCCAGGAAGGCAGGGAGGGGGACACACTGGGAGGTTTCCTGAAGGCCATGACCCTGGACACAAGGTTCGCAGGCTTGAGAGGTGGGCCAGCGTGGGGAGAGCGGACTCTGGAGCTCGAAGGGGAGGCAAGACTATGCCTTTGAGAACTGAATCGCAAACAAGTGAAGACAACTAACTAGGAGACACCATCCGAAAGCCCGGGTGTTTAAGATGTCTTTCCTTAGTGTACACAGTGGAGGGCAACACTCTATCAGAGAGGTAAGCAAATCAGCCGAACACGTGAAGAATCGTCCTTCCAACGACATGCCCACCCTAAGGTGGCTAGTGACACGTTCACGTCAATCCGAAATCATTCACTCTTTGCAATGCCACCTTCGAAACACGTTTAAAGGTAATGCAGACTAATTCGTTTATTTATTTATTGTACTGAAGGTTTAGCCATTTAAAGTGGGGCCTGGCTGACTGGGGTGAAACAGAAGGAGAGAAACATGAGCAGATTAAAGCGTTACCTCAGAGACATTGGAGAACGTGGAGAGGGTGCGACACAATCACGTAAGTAGGCGGGGCCACGTACTCAAGCCCTTTAAAAGCGCGCTGGGGACCACTCTCAGGCATCTGTAAATGAGACTCCTCTGCTCCTCGGGGAGGATGCGATAACCCCTAGGTCCTGCCCGTTAGCGGTTAGCAAGGCTGCAGTTCTCGCTGTGGCCGTGGACTGGGTGGGAAGGCGGGAGGCAGGACCCGACGCCAGGACTACCAGGTAGGTGCCGGTTTCTGTCATCGTGAGTGTCTCCTGACAATGCTTTCCATGCGGAGGAGTCATCTCAGGAGCAGAAGTGAAAGAAGACAGGATTGTTCAGGCCATGTGTCCGTTGTGTGGCTGCAAAGCCGTATTTAATATGGAGTTCTGGTTTTTATTCCCAGAATTTTAAAAATAATGTCCATGGTCTGGAAACAAAACCTCATGAAGAATAACTCATTCACGGAGCTGGATGGCCCGACACACAAATATGCCCCAAAACCTTTCCTCAGATGTCACAGAAGACAGTTTTTTTACATTTTTAACATTTGATTATGGTGGAAAAGAGAAACAATGACTGCTTTTCCGTGGTATTAAATATACTAAGAGCACTATTTGTGTTTTTCTTTAAATGGTTTTATTCCAACAAAATAAAATCTAATCACGCTATTTGTCTCCCTTTTGATTCCATCCCCACCTGCCCACACAGCCAGCACTTGGCTGCCGGAGCCCGGAGGCTGCGGACCCAGGTTGACACCAGGTTAACTGGGGGCTTTTTAATCTCAGGCATGCTGTTTCTTTTCTCACCTTTGAGGAATTTCACACCCACCTAGCAGACTTCATCTCCAATCCACCCCAGAGTTCATTTCAACATGATAGCCATGACTTTTTCACATCCCAGACCTTGGTCACTGGTGTGACCTTTTGCTTTCCTCTGCTTTGGAAACCTGTGCGTGGCAAGCTCTGTGTGACATCCTGTTATCATCTGAATCACCTTGGTTTTTTGTTTTGTTGTGTTTTTTGACCACCAGGCTCATAGATGCCAAAGCTGACCACTCCGGTCTAGGAGCGATGCCCCATCCCTCTGCCATTTCCACTCCTCACACCTCCTCACCCTGTTCTTTTTCCTTTCGTCTCTGGGTTTATCTCCAGACTGCTCCCTCCTCACTCCCCTTCCCTGTTCCTGGTCAGTGTCTGCCTTCACTCGGTTCACCTGTTTATCTGAGCAGCCTGAATGCCATGGTCACCCATGTCCCCTCTTGTCCCCTCCCTCACCAGAACGCTCTGAGCCACCTCCTCCGCAGCGGTCCTGCCAATCCCCAGGGCCAGACAAATCTAACCACGCATCCTCCCTACACTCATTATCTCACGCCCAGTAATACTGGAGCAAGTCGAGAAACTCCCAGTTGGCAGCACTACAGATGAATGATATCTAATCTCAGCTGGCCCCTCAGGGCTGCTTTGGACATCCCTGATTCACAGTGAATTCTCCAAATTCTTTCAAACTTCTTCCATTTTCCTCCGGCCCTTAAGGTAAACCCTTTGACTCCCTCACCCGCTTCTCTTAGACCCATCCGACGTACACCTTTTCCGCTGTTCTACTACTTGAGCTATTTCTCTCTGGTTGCTTTCTCTGAAGCAGAGCCTCAAATCACGGACAGATCAAACTACTGTGACCCACCAGGGACAGGAGAGGGAGTGGAAGTTGTTCTTGCCTGGGGTTACGGGAGACAGACACAAAAACCGGTGGTGGAGGGCGCATCCTCACTGAGTCTCAACCCAGGAATCACGGGGCCAAGAATGTTCCGAAGGACGGAAGCCTCGGCAGCAGGAGGGGGTCCAGGTGAGTCCTGTTGTTGTAGCAAAGGCCTGAGGCAGGTTTTTAACCTCACGTGTGTATGACTACTCAGCGATTTGAGTCCCTCCTACAGCTCCTCAATCCCCGATCTTTCGTAGTGTTGACATAAGAAACGTCCAAACCTGCAGAGAATTTTTATAACTGCTTATTTGTGCCAAACTGATGACGTGTACTGGGGAGCAAGATCACATATACTCCAGAGAACGACCGTTTCTTGTGTGCATTTGACATTAAGAAGAGAATGTAGGAAGAGCGCCTGGAGGTGGAGGAAGCATGGGGGTGGGGGTGGGTTTTAGGGTGGTTAAGATTCTACACTAGCCTGAGGGTGGTCATGCTTCAGAAAGAGGGGTCTCGAAGGGAGCCTTTCCAAGGTGTGTTATCCTAGATGCACAGAAACAAGGGACAATGTGCACGTTTCTTACCTTGGCACAGCCTCCCCTCCACACCTGCACACACAACCCAGCCACCGAGCTCCAGCTTCTCTTGTACACGTACCTGAAACTGCCTTCTCAAAAGCTGTGAATTCATCCTTAAAGGCCACATCTCGTGGCCCTTCATCAGTCCTTGACCACCATGGCCTCCGTGCTGGTGAATGCCTTTTTCTTATTAACAGTGTCTACGCTCTTGGGTTCTGCGACCTGGCCTCACTTCCTCCGCCGCCTCCTTGACCACACCTGAGTCTGGCCTTGACTCACACACCACTTCTTCCCGGCTCTGATGAGAACAATTCGTAAGGTCCAACCTTGAATTCTCTTCCTTTGTCATTCTACTTTTCTTCATCTTCTGGACAAAAAAAAAAGAAAAGAAAAAGAAGATAAAAGAAGGAGGCTCTATGGAAGGTAACCTCACAGGGTGATCTGATCACAAATTCCTAAATGGGCAGGTGATGGTGGGTAGTCACACCCCAGACCAAAACTTTTTAGTGAAAGGTGTATCTTTCTTTACCTTGAGCAAGCCCCACCCTTTGATTCTGTGCCTCTAGGTTAATACACCTTTGAAATAACCACGCTCAAGAGAGCACATAATCTTAACTGTCCAGTAATCAGGCCCCCCTGCCTTGCTTTCTCCCACCCTGGTATCCTCGCTGCCCTTCCCTCCTGCCTTCCAAACGCACAAAAGGAGCTGAGAAAATACCCCTCTCTGGAGCACTGGGGAGCTGGCTCCCCGCCATCTGCCGTCCGTTTGGCTCACACAGACTCTTACGCACAGTCGCTGCAGTTTAGGATACTTCTTCTGTCGACGAACGATGACTCCACTTCCGCACCTCCACCTTTGACCTCTTCCCACCCTTCAGGGTTTGGGGTCTCCACCAAAAACTCCACGTGTCCAAAGTCACACACGAGGGCAGGCAATATAAAGTTAAGAATGCATCTTCTTGAATCGTACTGTCTAGGTTCAAATTGGGATTCGGCTTTTTAGTGGTTGTGAAACCTTGGACAAGTGGCTTAAGCTCTCGCTGCCTCAATTTCTTCGTCTGTAAGGTGGAGGGACCGAGATGACCTATTTCATTAGTCTGCGGGGAGGGTTAGAGCACTAACTCACACAAAGCACTGGAATAAGCCGGTACCTAATGCTCAGTAAATTGAGCTGTAACTTCCGTCATTCTTCTTGCATCAGTCCTGTTCTTCAGGCTGTGTTTTCTTTCTCAGTTAATGGCAGCCGCAGCAGCTCCATCATCCACGTGCAAACACCCACGGTCACCATCTCACTTCCCGCCACACTCAGCTGTGCTTTGCGCCAACTGCAGAAACATTCGGTCTCACATTTCCTTTCCCTTTGCTGCGGCCCCAGTCCAGAGCCTCGCTGTCTCTAACCTGAGCTCTTGCTGCAGCTCTGCTCTCCTGAGCTGCCTGCTGCCGTGGTTACCCACCCCGCCAGTTCTGCAAGGGTCGCTTTTCTAAACACATGCGCGTGCTAACCCTTCTATGTTTTACTAGCACCTTCAGAACAAATTGAAGCGTGGAGCACAGTGGAGCTCATTTTCTTCTCACCTTTGATCAGGTTCGCCTGCTGCCTCACCCACCGGCTCAGGGACACTCTGAACAGTCGGCAGAGGTCCGCTCTGTGCCTCAGTATCTGATCTACCCCTCCTCATTTATCAAGCTGGCACTTCTCTTTCAAGCGCCAGTTTAAATAGCATGTTCATAGGCATCACTTTCATATGTCCATTCCCTGGGAATGATGACAGATAGGTGATGACAGATAGATGATAATAAATGTAGATATGGACACCTTAATTACCTTGTAGGCTGGGAAGTTTCTCAATTTTGGGCTATGATATCCATTTTTTTTTTTATTTCTACCCCACAACGGAGCTCCTGACATGTATTACGCACCCTGTGAAATTTTACTGAATAAATCAGTGCTCCTACCCAGTGCCCTGCCTACCACCGTCTCTTTCTAGCTTGCAGAGTCCATTGGGGAAACACTCTTCCTGCTGACCTTGCCCTAGTCTCACCGCTCTGCGAAGGCCAGATTTCATCGGCGTTGGAACAGGTCATCGCGAGAGCGTCCCGCCGGAGCCCCAGCCTCAGCTTCTCCCTCAGGGCCGTCCCGATACATTGCTGCCAGTGGTGTCTTCACTCACAGCAGGCTCTCCAGTGCATGTCGTCGCTCAGAGCAATTATTCAAAGCCTCCCCTTGATGAAAGAGAGAGAGGCAAGCCTTCAGCCCAGCTCCCTCTAACGCCCAGCCTTAGCTCAGATATCTCTTCCCCACCCACCACACGTGTACACGCTACACTCCGGCATCCTGAACTTTTGCATTCCGTTAACCTAGAATGCCCGTACCCCGTCCGCTATGTTTGTGTAGTATCCCCTGTCAAGAGCCAGCTGGAATGGCCCCTGTCCTGTAAAGCCTTTCACAACGCCCCCGGTCAGAAGTAGTCTCTTCTCATCTGCTTTCCCAAAACCCACGGAGGGACATCTGTCTGCCATGTCACACTCTCCCTCTGTGCCCATGTCTGTTCTTTACTCTGTAGACTTTTGGGTAGTGCTGTCTCCTTCAATAAGCCATAAGTGACACGTTGCTTCTGGGCACAAATGTGCCTGTTATCACTGAATTTCCCACTAATGCATTATTCTCAAGAAAGGTTTCTGGTTGAATTAACATGTGCCAAAGACAGGGGACATTAGAACGTGCAGAGGCAGAAAGGAGAAGAAGACCTCGAACTAGCAGCATGGCCATGGGCCATAAGTCAAGCAAGAGGGGCAGACGTCTTTGTTAAAAGGGCTCAGATTTGGTGAATTAAAAGTCTGTGACCATGAATCATCTCCTGGTTATTGCCATTAGTAGTACTGTAAGCTCAGAATCTGTGATAGACAGGAAGTCAGATGTATTACAGATGTTAGAAAACGAGGTCGAAAGATGTAGGAGGGCATAGTGCTGACCCCGGAAAGGCTTGCTCAAGTCACACGCTTCAACTGAAACGTGATAACCCGACTCACCGGGAAGACGATGGCCGGCAAGGCCCAGGAAGCCCCCCGACAGGAAAGGGAGCCCTTCCACAGGGACGGCTAGCGGAAGGGGCTACACAAAGACAGAAGGAACTCACCGAACCAAGGCATTGGTGGGGACTTATAGGGAAGGGTCACATAAAGAATAAAATTAGGATACAGACCATTCTTTAAAAGACTTTTTAGGT
>PVKM010036820.1:0-14648 GCA_004027735.1 Carollia perspicillata | reverse complement strand
TGTTGGGTGGGCAACTACTGGGTCATGCTGGAAAGAATGAATCAGCAAAATCCACTAGAAATCCTTGTCAGATTTTTAAATAGTTCAGCTATTGCACCCTCAGGAGCATCTAGATTTTCAAATTTGTTTTTGGCGGTGGATCCCCTTTTCTCAAATATTGGGAATTCCCAATGCATAAAAACAAACAAACACAAAAACTCCTTGAGGAACTCTCAAGGAGGAACTCCTTGAAGAAATGGAATAGAACCTAGAAACCTTACTTACCAGGCCCCCTGCCCTTCTGAGCCTAGTGAAATCAACCCAACCCTTGCAGTCTCATATAAGTGAGCTTCTACTTCACTTTGTACATATATATATCAATACCTGCTCATGCAATGTTACAACAACCCTATGAGCTAAGAGTTACTATGCCCTTTTTAGAGTTAGGAAAACCAAAACTCAAGAGAAATTAAAAACTCATCCAGGGTCAAGTCCATGGTGGTAAAGCAAAGGCTTGAATTCAGGATTTCCTGCCTCCAAACTCTAGGCTGCTCCACAGCCATCCTGCGTGTTGTCTCGAATGCTTTCCATGGTTGCCTTTGGTTGAAATTACTGTTTCACCCTTTGGTACTTTCAGAGTGGTTGGTTGTTTCATTTTTTTTCCCCACAGCATATGACACATTCTGCCTCACATTATAGATTTTTCTGTCCGTGACTCATATGCTCCTGGAGAGCAGACAGTGTGTTCTGCTCATCACTAATGATCTAGCAATAATTTATAAAAAGCAAACAGCTTTCTGGGGTCTTCTTAAGGTGAGTGCAGCTGGAAGCAGACCTCTGAAAATGCCAAGTGCTCACCAAACCGGTTTTGCTTCAGTTTAGCTGAATTTACCACCACCTGCTCCACCTTCCACCTAGGTGGGGGTCAGGTAACTGGTTCTCACCAACAGAATCTGAGTACAAGGAAAATTAGTCCACTCCAGCCTGAGGAGTTATGGGCAGCCTTCCCTAAGTTCTCTTTTTCCTGCCTCTGGCTGGATGCAGAGGATCCAGTAAGGTTGCTTAGGCCCACGAAGATGGTGGAGATACTTGGGGGAAGTGTAACTGAGTGGCAGAGGAACCTATGAGGAGGGCAAGTACAAATCGACTGCATTAAGCCACCAACACTGGGGTTGTTTGTTACAGCAACTGCCTTTCCCTGACAGATACAGTCCCACTTATCCAAAGTCTACCACTCAGTTCTTCTAGAAATCAAGAATTATTTCACTATGTAAATGCTTACAAACAAATTAGGGTTACAAGGTATTCTTACATTGTTACATAAGAAAAATGTTTAACTCTGGAATGAGGAAGAGATTATCAGCTATCCTTTTAATGGAGTGCTGGAGGTTCTTAGAATTACCTGATTCTATTACAGCTCTTTAAATTGTAGGTAACTGATTCCTCTCTAGACAAACAGACTGACTGCCCAGTGGAAGGACGGCCCACACTCCTTGGAAAAAGTCAGTCCTGCCTCCATTTGTCAATTCATTTGAACAGGCTAAATTTGCAGTCCTTTGCTCCCTCCTTTGAACCAGCTGTGACATCTGCCTGGGCCCTTCACGAACTAGTGAGGTTTTAAAAATCTTTGACACACATTCATTTTGTTTCTGAATGAAAATCAAGATGATATTTTCTTTAAAAATGTATCTTTTAACAACTATGAATTATCTGTGGTCCCTCAAAAAGTCTTGTTAAACCAAGGTCTTGAAGAAAGAGTGTGCTGCTATGCTGAGAGGGGTTAAGAGAAGACTGGAGCCTCACTGAACGCCAGGGTGGCCCTAGGTGAGGCCTCCAGTGCTCAAAGGAAGAGTGCAAAGTGAGGATGATGAGGATGAGGACCAGGGAGAAGGAGGAAGAAAAGATCCCACTGAAAGTGAACTTCCCTGCATCATGATTTCCCCACGGTTTGCCCCCACCTCCTGTTGATCAGTGGATTAAGTACCTCAGTTGTCTTTATATCTCTCTGTGGATTTTGTGGCTCAGCCCTGAAGAGCAAGGCCTCCCTGGCAACAGCTTCTCACCTTATCTCTATGTGCACAGCCTCCACTACCCATCAGCTTCCAACACAGCAGGGCATGGAAGCCCTAGGCCTTGGTCCCGCAGGGTGTATGATAGTTTATTGGGCTTGTGATAAGCAAACCCACGTAGGAGTTCACCCGGTGCCTGCGGCTGACTTCACAGCACACTCGAGGCAGCTGGAAGTCTCCGACATCACTTCGGGTATTTATCCCCAAGGAGTCACCAAATCCATCCTGTTCCAAATAGTTGTTGTTCTCTTTCAAGAGGAGCAGCTTGAGCTTCAAACCCCATTATTTCAGGAAGATTTCAGCCCTGCAGGAAAACTTAGAGATGGGAGATGTAAATCAAAATTCCTTAGCTGCGAGCACTCCTCCATTTCAGATTCCTCCCCTGGGTCTGGATGGTGTGCATGTTTACAAAGTTTATTTTGAAGATTCTTCACATGAATTGAAACTGGGACCCCTGTTGAACATATATCTCTATTTTGTACCAGGTTCTGTGAAAGAATCTTTCTATGCAACAGAAAAGCAGAAAGTCCTGAGTTAGGAAAGCAGAACCCTGTGGTCACTCAAATGCTGAAACGAATGAACAAGTTCACAGGCTGCCTTCAGCCTGACCTGGTCACTCAGTGTGGCTTTGGGGCTGTAGCATCCTTCCTCAGTCTCAACAGCAGATGGGGGGAAAACCAATTAACTGGTCTAGCTTCTGAAATGCAAAAGTTGTCATTCTTTCTTTGGTCCAGATTAAGTAAGACAAATCAACTTTGGTAGACTTCAAATGTTCCAGATTCTTAATACAGGAGCACCAATATCATTCTACTAAGTAATCGAATTAAGTAACCTGAATTTAGCATCATTTAACTTCAAATCAAGAGGTAAAGACACTGTTTTTGCTGATTTCTCAATTTTGTTTGAAAATAATTGGAAGCTTTTTAACATCATCTTTGCTTACTTTCCTCTGTGTTCTTCAAAGAGGACGATTTATACTTAGTTTCTTCCTGTCTGAAAAATTTTCCCAGCTCTCTCAGTATTTCTTCTGGTTTAATTCTCAGACAACCTGCTAGATGATTTCACATGTTAATAATTCCCCAGCTGAGCCTACAAGTGCATTTTGATTACAAAGAAATTAGTCCATAACATTCTCCTCAGATGTAATGTGCCTTATTAATGTTTTTATTAACTGTAGCTGATGAAGAGATTATTTCTGGCTTAGTTCCAAGACTCCTTTTCCAGCTCTCCAGAGGAAAAGTGACTGCTGAATCTCCACATAGGAAATTCATTCCTAGCCAAAGAAATGGGATTTTATTTTCAATTCTCTAAGTCAACATAATTTAATTATGAAAATACATATAAGCGTGTTAGCTTCTGGAAAGCTTTAAGTCTGTTATCTCAAACAGATCATTAAAAGAAACAAAGATGAAGCCTTTGAAGATGAATATTTGGGTTTAGGTTTCCAGAACAATATTCTCTAATCAACAAATTCAAATTATTTTTAGTGAACCTTTGATACAAGAACCCAATATCTAGGATCTCCTACATGGCATTATAGACAAAAAAAAAAGATTTTTTTCAAACCAGGACTTTAAAATATTTAAAATACTATATTATAGTTTTAATTATATTTTATTGATTATGTTACTATAGTTGTCCTGATTTTTGTCCCTTTGCCCCCCTCCATTCAGCACCCCCATTCCTCAGGCAACCCCCCACCATTGTTCATGTCCATGGGTCATGCATATAAGTTCTTTGGCTATTCAATTTCCTATACTGTGTTTTATACCCCCATAGCTATTCTGTAACTACCTATCTGTACTTCTTAATCCTCGCACCTCTTCACCCGTTCTCCTCCACCCCACTTCCATCTATTATAGTTTGAATTTTGCTGCAGCCAAATGTGAGATACAAGACTGAGATACAATTCTCTGATTTAGGGGAGCAAAAACCAGTGGCAGAGAGAATCAGGATTAATAAACTCTCTTGCATCTAGGTGATGCTATGGCTGTTTTTACTCTTTAACAGAAGTTATCAAAGACCTGATCTCTATTAAGTCACCTAGTTAACTACTTGGAAAAATTTTAAATGACTGATCACTGTAAGAATATGATCATCTGACACCCACCTGATCCAGATGCTAAGGATTACAAAGGTAGTTGGCCCAACATTACAAAGGGTAGTTGGCCTAATGAGTTCTTCAGGGAAATCATTCAAGGATCATTCTGAGATGTTAGATTACTTACCACAAAAAAGAAAGGGCAACTATTGGCATGATGCAGACGTCAGCTAATGCTATAGGGTAATCATTTTGCAGTGTAGGTGTATCAAATCAACATGTTGTATACCCTCAACTTACACAATGTTATATATTATATCTCAATAAAGCTGAAAAAATTAAATAAAACGTTAGATTATGTTTCAGAAAACCTGGCCTCAAAATACTATCTATGACCTGTGACCTAAAGGCATGCTATAATTTGTTCACTACTAAAGAATTTGTAGATGTAAATCTGGGTTAAGTAGGGAGAATCAGAGAAAGTTAAGATCAGATGAAGTTCTACTCGGCATGTCATACGTAAGCTTAATGTCAGTTACAAGCGTCATGGAGAGCCCCAGGTACCTGATTATTTACCATTTTTCCCATCAATCACACTGACTCCATTTAAAAACCTGACTCATCACACGTTGCTACGCATGATAGTTAGATAAGGGACTACTGTTTAACTGGCAGAGTTCAATAAAGCCTCCCCATCCCTCCTCCCAACTGGACTCGACAGTTTCAAGCCCAGAACAGCTACCAGCTGGAAGAGAGCCCCTTTCAAGCAACCAACAGTACTCAGTGCTGTGTGCTAGGGGCTGTGAGGGCTCGAGAAAGTAATAAGCAAAGTGAGATAGCGCAGTGAACAGCAATTGAGCACTACTGACAATAACTGCTAGAGCACTTTCCCCAGGGAGGAGTCAGTCCGAGTTAGGGTTCCCAGGAAAGGCTTCAGCAAGAGCTGGGTGTGACGGATGCATTTCTGCGGAAATGCACATTCTGGTGACAGTGACTATGGCCCAATGAAGAAGACACAGGCCTTGGACAGAGCACCTGGGAAAAACGAAGGGGAACGCAGACCCAGACACATCATGGAGATCCTGGAATATATCAGCGGTATGTGTATAAAAGAGACAAATACATTTTAAGAAGTGATTCCTATCCATAAACTGTTGAGTCCCCAAGTTACCTGACCTAAATCTCTGATTCCTCGTTTTTTAATATTATCCCTCCTTCACTTCTGCCGCATTGTTTTTACTTTCTACCACCAATCCTTGGAATTTCAAAAGCTTTGGCTTCCTGAGGCCAGCTGGAGAGGTTGGCAGTTCTCGTCAATCACATAGAACCCACTACTGCAGTACTGGGGAGACCCAGCTGGTGCAGAGGTTTTTTAACACCCAAGACTGATTTCACTCCCTCAACACAGGAACATCCCAAGGAGGCTGTGTGCCTGAGGGAGCTGGCTGCAGGCTCCGCACACACAAAATCATACAAAACTGTAGCTGCCGCTATGCTGCAGATACACTCTCTAGTATTTTATGGATTTCTCTCATTAGTGTTTGAACTTAGACTTGACTTCTCACTCATTTTCTCAAAAGAAAAATTACAAGGAGAAAGGGGGAATTTGCAGTGTTCCAAAGCTGACTTGGAAAAAAGTAAATAGTGTGTGTATGCAGGTGAGGGGGAGAGAGAGAATACGACCTGAGTTCTGCCTATGTTCTTGAAATTAATGAATTTCTGAAGCCTCAGTTCTGTCTGCCTGAGATTCCTTATACAAAGTCCAACAACCAGCTGTGGAAAATTAGTATGTGTCAATCTTTAAAACACACAAAATCATCCATGCCATCAATCCTTCCCTTTTCCGAAGTTAACATTTCCTATGTTGAAGGAACACAAAATTTGACTGCAGCTGATATACAGAACTGTTCATCAGAAGTGTCATAAACATCAAAATGGGGGAAAAATAACCACAGAAGAAACACGAAACATGAATTCAAAAGAGTATATGCACCCTATGTTCAGATCATTGCCACATTATTTACAAATAGCTAAGATCTGGAAGTAAATGTCCAAGTAGATGAGTGGATAAAAAGCTGTGGTACATTCACACAATGGAATACTACTCAGCCCTGTAAAAGAAAGATATCTTACCTTTTGTAACAGCATGGATGGACCTGGAGAACATTATGCTAAGTGAAATAGCCCAGTCAGAGAAAGACAAATACCATATGATTTCACTTATATGTGGAATCTAATAAACAAAGTAGGAACAGATTCATAGATACAGAAAACAGACTGACACATATCAGAGAGGAGGGGGTTGGGGAGCTAGGAGAAAAAGGTGAGGGGATTAAACAAAAAAAAAAGAAAAGAAACAAAGTACATTAAAGTGTTTTTAAAGACTTCTGGTCAAGATGGTGGCACAGATAAACCTGGCATGCTCCCTCATACAACCGCATCAAAATTACAACCAAAATACAGAACAATCACCATTCAGAACTGTCAGAAATCAAGTTGAATGGAGGTCTAACAACACAGAATTAAAGAAACCACATCCATCCAGACTGGTAGGAGAGGCAGAGATGTGGAAAAGGCTGGTCCCATATCCACATGTGGAAGATAAAAATTCGGGAAAAATATCTCAAGAGTGAAGAGTCCCAGTTCCATACCAGGCCCCCTAGTCCAGGAGACTCCAATGCCAGAAAGATAAGCTCCCATGACTTCTGGCTACAAAAACCAGTGGGATTGAGTTTGTGGAAGAAAATTCTGGAGTCCCAAGCAGTTCCCTTTAAAAAGCCCAAACATGGACTTAATCAGATTCACTCTCTCTGAGCTCCAGCCCTGGCTAGCAGCTTAAAAGGCACCAGTGGCACACAGGGAGAAACTGAAGTATCTGGCATCAAGGTGGGAGCTGGGGGGCAACCTTTTCCCAGACAGAAAGGTGGGCAGAGGTATTGCCCCTTTTCACAACCCTCCTCACACAGATCCACAAAGCTGGCAGGCAGGTGCCATATCTAAGACTCCATCAACATGGCTAACACTGTTTGCCCCACCCTAGAGATCCCCAGAGACTCTGGTCCCCCCAACTTATAAGCCAAACCAAGCTGTTTTTCCACATGAATGGCTGGTCTTAGCTTCACACATTTCTAAATCCTCTCCAACAAGCAATAGCCAGCCTCTGTGAGTCCCTAGCCCCAATTCCTCTTCCTAAGGGACCCAAGGCCCAGCACTAGCACCAACCCAAACTGTTAACTGTGACTTTTCCATATGAATGGCTGGTCTTGGCTCATGCCTCACAACTTCTTAAATCTCATCAAACAAGCAACAGTCAGCCTCAAGCCCTGGTACCTATTGCTAAGTGGCCCCAGGCCTGACACTAGCAGCAGCCAGCCTACATTCACAGCTTGGCTTTGCCTGGGAATCTCCAGGCCCAGCACAAGTGGCAGCCATCTCAGATTGTTGTATAGCTCAGACAGGGTGGCCCAGAGCAAAACACAGGTGGGAGCCGACCTTGGCTTGTACCACACAGGAACCCCCAGGGCCTGGGCACCCGGTGGACAGCAACAGACCATATTGGAGCACCACCACCCTACCCCTGCACCACTGATACTCCATGGAGGGCAGAGGTTGGTGGTCAGTGGTCACAGCCAGTCCTTGCAACTAACTGGCCTGGGTAAATCCTTCCCATTGACCTGTCAACAGAAATCAAGGCTGAACTACAAGAGAAGGGTGTACTCAGCTCACACAAAGGGTGCACTTTGTGTACTCAGCTTGGGTACACAGCTTGGGTCAGATAGGGAAGGCTATGCCACTGGACCCTACAGGACACAGACTACATTAGGCTACTCTACCAAGACCCAGAATCAAAGCAGCTCTACCTAATATATAGAAACAAACACAGGGAGGCTGCCAAAATGAGGAGACAAGGAAACATGGCCCAAATGAAAGAACAGATCAAAACTCCAGAAAAAGAACTAACCAAAGTAGAGGTAAGCAATCTATCAGATGCAGAATTCAGAACAATGGTTATAAGGATGCTCGAGGAACTTGGTGCAGACTTCAACAGCATAAAAAGATCCAGTCAAAACAAAGGATACACTAAGTGAAATAAAGAACAATTTACAGGGAAATGACAGTAGAGCAGATGAAGTGAGAGTCAAATCAATTATTTGAAACATAAGTAAGCAAAAGCATCAATCAGAACAAGAAGAAAAAAGAATCCAAAATTTGAGGATAGTGTAAGCAGCCTCTGGAACTACTTCAAGCATTCCCACATTTGCATCATAAGGGTGCCAGAAGGAGAAGAGAAAAAGCAAGAAGTTGGAATCTATTTGAAGAAATAATGAAGGAAAACTCCCCTAATATGGTGAAGAAAATAGACATGTAAGTGCAGGAAGCACAGAAAGTCCCAAACAAGATGGATACAAAGAGGCCCACTCTAAGACACATCATAATTAAAATGCCAAAGGTTAAAGATAAAGAGAGAATCTTAGAAGCAGCAACAGAAAAGCAATTAGTTACCTACAGGGCAGTTTCTGTAAGACTGATTGCTCTACCCAGCAAAGCTATTATTTAGAATCGAAGGACACATAAAAAGCTTCCCTGACAAGAAAAAAACTAAAGAAGTTCATCACCAAACCATTATTGTATGAAATGTTAAAGAGACTTATTTAAGAAAAAGAAGAAGATCAAAACTATGAGCAATAAGATGGTAATAAATACATATGTATCGACACCTAAATCCAAAACCCAAACTGAGCAAACAAGAATAGAGACAGAATCACGAATACAGAGAGGGTTTTGATGGTTTCCAGATGGGAAAGGGGTGTGTGGGAATGGGTGAAGTGGTGAGGGGAGTTAAAAGTAGAAAAGGTAGTTACAGAACAGCCATGGGGATGAAGTACAGTATTGGAAATGGAGTAGCGGGAGAACTTGTACTCATGACCCATGGACACGAACAATGGTGGGAGGACCACCTGAGGGAGTCGGGGGTGCTGGGTGCAGGGTGGCAAAGGGGGGAAAATGGAGACAACTGTAATAGCATAATCAATAAAATATAATTTAAAAATAGCGGTTTTAGGCCAGCACCTGATTTTCTTCAGGCATGGCCAGCTCACTTTTTGTCTTTTGCTTCACATAAACTTCTGTATTCGTGATCCTCAGTACACGCCTGCAAGCACAGATGGAAATAGGCAGCAGGAAGGAAGTGTGTTTATTTTTATGTATTTCTGCTATTTATAACCTACTTCATGACATAAAAAATTTAAGGCTTTTGACAAAAATACTGAAAATATAACAGGATCAATATCTTTCACCACAGGTATATGGGCAGATTTTTCTCCCTTAGAAAGTTCCAACTACTACAAATCTGCAAGCAAGCCACGACCCACATGGAAAGATCTATGAGGAAATAATACGTTGGACTTGGAGAGCGCCCTCCTCTGCAGACCTAACTTCCCTCACGCACTCATCCTCGTGAGGCAAGGCAAGCAGGGACCACCACCTCTCATTTAAACTGCACTACCGGGGCATTTTGCCTCCATGAAACAGGAGGGCTGCACCCAAATCTTCTGTTCCTCCTGCTAAGAAAAATAACTGAATTCTTTCCAAAGAGAGAGTGCATGGCATTACCCTCAAATCCAGAAACCGGGGAGCCTTCTAGGGACCAGAAGGAACCCAGTGAATGTAGACTTTCTGGGGAAATGAAAGCGTGTATATTGACTTTAAATTTGATCTCTATGTGACTATAAAAAGCTAATATTTTTAAGATACATTAACCCAATACACAAAGATCATGAAAAGCAATGTAGATCTTTGCTACTGGGGATTCATAGAAGATATAAACACTTCTTAAAATTCTCTTTCTCCACCCCCTGCGTGAACAAAAACTGCCTCATCACAAAGGAACAAACAGTGGCTTCAGTCGAGGACAGTTGTCCTCTAGGGTAGAACCCGAGCATCAACACTTTTGATAGCTCTCTGGGAGATTCCGATGTGCCACCAAGACTGAGAACCACTGGTCTGGAGGCTCTAGCCAATCTGCCACTCTCTCTGCATTCATACTTTGGATTAGGGTTTATTCCCTCCTCTCCTATACATTCATGTATATCTCATTACATTAGCCCAGTAGCTCCCTGAAGAACCTTTTAATCCATAGCTTAGTATGTTCTACATCAAAATACACTGACATTTGTTGCAATGAAGAGTTCTTTGAAATCTCACAGTTCCCACTATCTCCCTGCAGAACATCTTTTTGTTTGTTTTCACTTTTTTTTTCCTGCAGGGGGTTTGGCTGCCACAGCCTGTGTTGCACTGTATTTAAGTGCTCGGTGTTAGCTACATGGTAAGTGTTTTAAAAGACTAAGAAGGAGGAGGAGAAAGAAAAGAGCTGATGCATGTTAGAGCTAAGAGTCTGACTTGCTCACAGTCAAGTGCTCAGCTTCTGTAAGGTCCAACCGGCACACCATTTGCCTGCAGTTCGTCCTGCCTTCCTACCCACTCAAAAGCACATTTCTCTTGTGTTCCTCCCTTTAATCTGAAAGTCATTAGCTAAATCACCAGCTAATGAACCCGATAAATTAATAATAATACATAAATGATATCTTAATGGGTTATTAGCAAATTTGTATTTTTCTAAGGCCTTCTCAAGATACATGTCAAGGATGTATCTTTGGATATGGCCTTATCTCAATTCAAAGGAAGGCTCTGACATTGAAAAGCAGGCACCATGTTAAGGCAGGAAGAGTAATAAAAATTAGGGGGCTGGGCAAAGCACCCCTGAAGTCACACCTAATAGAGGGCTGCCCACTCCAAGCAACCCCTGGTTGTAAGTGATGGTTCGGTTCCCTACGGTGGAACTGCTCGGCCCTGACCTCTCACAGCTGTGGGCCACTCTCTGCCCCGTGGGAATTTACCTCTGCACAGGCCAGCCTCACGGTATTTCCACAACATACAGCACACGCTTGTAGGGACTCAATGAATGTGTGATTTAAAAAAACAGACACATGGGTGCTCTTCATTCTTTTGCTTTCCACAAACATCCTTAGGCCATCAATTGAATATTTATCAGGTTTTTTAAAGACCTCAGAGAAAAATACTTTACTTTCTAAATTAAGAGTTCATTCCAATGTTAGATGCAGGCTTTTGAAAAAGAGTAGAGACAGCTATAATAATTCTGCACTTAACTAATTGATGGCTTTTGGAAAAGTTATTCGTTCAGAACATCAAACTGTAAAGTGTCCAAATGTGGTCTCTTCCTGGAAGAAAAGGGAACAATGCCACCCCCGACCCTCATTTGGAACTCATGATCTCCAAACATATTAAAAATAAAGACATCCATTTCGCAAGATTGCTCATAGGATTCCTAGGGGATAGAAGAGACATGCGTAAGTATCACCTACAGGAGAAGAAAACAGAAAAGCACAGAAATCATGGGCGACAGGCGTGCTGGTTGAAACCCACCCCATCCACTCTGCCAACGACGTGATCAAATTCCCTTCGGCAGCGTTTGTTTAGAAATGACCTAATGTCATTTCTATGTGACCTAATCCTGGCCAATTAGAAGCAAGAAGAATTCTACTGAGGGATTCTGAGAAAGCCTCCTCTCTCTTGAGAAAGAAACATGATGAAGAGACTGCGACAGTCTTCTTTCCCTGGGCCATGTCTTGTCTGGGCGTGACATCACTACGACAGGATGGGGCAAAAGGAGCTTTACATTTGTGGGTACACGAAATATAGTTTACTCTTGTATCATTGCTTATTAATTAGTATTATTTTCCACATGAACAACCATAAAGCTACTATTGCCCAGCCCTGTAGACAGAGGCCAGCCTGGAGGCAAAGTCAGTGCACCGGAGCGGACAGCACAGGAGGTCTACCTCTGGACCTCTTGCTTTGAGAGAAAATACATTTCCTTCCTCTTTAAACCGATTTAAGTTAAGGTTTCTGCTACTTGTAGCTCGAGGCCTCCTAACAGTTATAGAATACCAAAAAGGAAAGAATCTCCAGGTATTAATTACACTGGGAATGTTTAAACAGTAAAATGGGTATGTTGGCTCAACTTCGGTCATGTTGATTCTATGCTTCAATAAAGGTAAATGTGTGATTTAGCATAGTACCGGGATAAAAAGTGGTGTAGGTCAAGCATATGCTCTTTGTGCAGGTTCTTGCAATAAATCTGAAGATGAACTTATTAGGTCAGGAAAGAAATTGATTCTGCCCATATGAATACAGAGCTTTTCTGTATGGTACTGGCATTTCACCAATCAGTCCACCTCACCTGCAACATGGAACTTCCGCTCCTGATCCTCTCTGTCCTGACAAGACAGTTCATTCCACAGACGAGAAGCTGAGCTCTGTCGTTCCAAAGCAGTAGAGGCAATGTGTATGTCACAATGAGAATTTCAGTCGGTGAATCTACCACTTCGCCTTAGAAAGTCATCTAAGTTTTCTGCTCTTCACAGGAAACGAGACTATAATCTATTCAAAGAGTTTGCATTATCTTTAGCCAATTCCAGCTGCCCACTTCAATCTGTTCATTCTTCAGTTTACATGAATGTTAGTGTTTGCTTTAGAATACTCTTTATATTGTAAGATAAAATGTGATAATCTATAAAAATAACCCACTTAAAAATGGGAATAAAGAAGATAGTGAATTAAAGTGTTATTATACTAAATAGGTTTACTTTTTAAAGGATCTCAATGCTTGCATTTTTGATGATTCATTAAGGAAAAACTACTTAATTTTACAATGTTCACACTCTGACTATAGCTGCCATGCAATTCTACTCTCTAAAATGATGCTGCTTATGAAATACTCATTGAAGTTTGCTGTAACAAATTACCACAAACTTAATGACTCGCAGTGACAAATTCATTGCCTTACAGTTCTGCAGGTCAAAATCTGAAATAGGTCTTGAGGGGCTGAGATCAAGCTATCAGCAGGGTTGCATTCCTTCTAGATGCTCAAGGAAAAAAATCCACCTCCTTGCCTTTTCCAGTTTCCCGAGGGTACCTGCATTCCTTGGCTGTGGCCATACCTCTCTGGCCTCTGCCTATTATCACATCCCCTTCTCTGATTCTGACCTTCTTACCTTCCGCTTCTAAGGACACTTGTGATTACACTGGGCCCACCTAGACCATCCAGGATAAAGTCCCCATCTCCAGGTCCTTCACTTAATCACATCAGCAAAGTCCTTTTTGCCGTGTAAGGTAAACACAGTAACTGATTCCAAGGACGAGGATACAGACACCGTTGGGGAGCTGTTATTCTACCCACCACAAAATTCACCACAAAGAGGGGAGGTTTTCCTTCATTTCAGCTAATCCGAGAGCATTTAGGAAACGATGTTAATTAATATTGATCCAGAAGTTGTTACTGGCTTTGATTTGTGAGGAGATACTCTTGACACTCCAAGGAAAATCTGATGAGCTAATAAAATTTCAGTCCCAGACCCAACTCAACCCCAGCCTTCTCACAATGGGAAAAAGAACAGCTTGCAAGATGTGTTCCTTGTTTTGGTTCCCAGGAAACCCATAATGCTAAAGCTCTGTGAAAAAAAATGAATTTTTCAGGAAAAGAAGTGTCATTAAACGGTAAGAGACATTTAGAGAAATGGTAAATTATTATAATAAGAACAAATCTGACATAAAGCAAATGTGTTTGCCAGCCCATCCCTATGGGCCATGCTTCCATCCCTCCGATGCCTTTGTGCATATCCCTTCTTTGGCCTCCTTTCCCCGCAAGCTATCTCCTACCTACATATCCTCCCAGTGCCAGCTCCGCACACTCCAGGATAACATAATAACCCTCTTCTGCATTTCTGCTCTGCCCTCTTACAGCCCACATTTGGTACCGAAACCCTCCCTGCACTGAGGCCTTTATGAAATGGGCTCTGCTCAAATCAAGAAAAGCCACTGCCTTGTTTTTCTCTGTGTTCCAAATGCCATGCACAGTTCCAGGAATGTGGTAGCTGCAAAACTGGTTTGTTAGAAAAATTGATTAACCAAATCTAAAAGACAGTTCATCAAAGACTGCTATAAAGGAGAAAAAAAATGGCTGTAAACATTCTCATTCATGTTGCTTTAGTTGTGCAGATTGTCAAAAGGATTCTTCCTTCCACTGCAAGCCTTTAAAGGTTTTACCAACTCCTGTTGGAGCTTAAAGAAAAGGGCTTGGTTTAAACTACCCAATCCTGTGAGAAACAGACACTGCGATGTTCCCATTCCATGCTCATTCTCATGCACTCACGCTTTCTTACCACTGATCTAAAAAGAACTTTTCATGGAAGAAGAGAGCGATCTTTAGGAAATCTGTTGTAAGAGGATCAGAAATTAAAAGTTTCAACCAGGCACTAAGACACACTAGTATGATATTCCAGAGTGAGGTCCCAGACCAACATCCACATTTTCACTGAAATCCCCCCAAACCAGTGATATGACTCTTAAACCTAACTTGTGCTACACTGAAGATTATAAATGGACCTACCTGTTAAAGACCAAGGGAATTTCGGAGAGGGGGGTTTCTTTGGAGAATACATCACTGGACCTCAGGTCAAAAGAGTGAGGCCTCAAGGAAT
>PVKM010036819.1:0-14688 GCA_004027735.1 Carollia perspicillata | reverse complement strand
TTCCATATATTTGTTGATTTTAAGTAATTTAACATTTTACATTTTACTTCTCCCACTGTGTAATTAAACTTAATATAATTAAGTTAAAATTATATTCATATTCTTTCATAAAAATAATATTATTACCAGGCACAAATAATTTATAAATTAACAATTTCGTGACCCTAAATAATGCACTTAAAAATTCTCAAAATTAAACTAGTAAAAATTCAAGATTCAAGATATGACTTCCAAGGTTACCAGTGAAATTTTATATTAGAAAAAGGAGGATATATGTAGAGCTGTTATAATTTCTAAAATATATTTGAATTACCTATTAAAAATAACATTTAATTTTCTGTTGTATTTCTACATATTTAATGATAAACATAATATATGGATGAGTCATCAGCATCCAAAATATGTCTCATTCAGAAAGTAACCTGAAAAATTGTCAAGTAAACAATAACATTTAAAAAGGCAAAGGTATAAATAATATTGTCAAAATATTACTAAGAATCCAGTTACAGTTTATTGAAATTTCACACTTATGGTATCTTTATCAAGGTATCATTTACATAAATATTGCACATATTTAAGGTACAAAACTTGAGATTTGGCTATGTATACATTGCAAATGTTCACATAATCAAGTTAATGTATCTATCACATCCACATCCTTTTTATGTTCTTGATCTTTTCTTTCCTTCTTTCTTTTTCTTTTCATGGTGAAAGGCTTAAGATCTACCCTCTTAGTGAATTCTAAGAATACAACATAGTATTGTTGCCTATATACACCATGCTGCACATTAGAACTCAAGAGTTTTTATTTCTTACATAACTAAAACTTTGTACTCTTCGATCTACATCAGCCCATTTCCCCTCCCCAAGCTCCTAGCAATCACCATCTATTATCTGGTTATATAATTTTTTACTATTTCAGATACCACATATAAGTGAGATCATGCAACATTTTCTTTCTGAGTCTAAATTTTAGTATAATGTCTTCCCAGAAAATCAAGGAAATTGCGAATAACATTATTTTCTTCTTTGTAAAAGCTAAATAATATTCTATATTATTACAATAATTTACATAATGTATTATGTATAAGGTATAATCTTAATATATATTATTTTATACACAATATATTGCTGCATATAATACACTATAATATTTTAATATATTTATATAATAGAAAAATATTATAATCTATATATCACATATTCTTTTTGCTTTTCTTTTTATTTTCTTCTCTCTTTTTTTATTGTTGTTCAAGTACAATTTTCTTTATTTATCCATTGGTGGAAATTTGAGTTATTTCCATACTTGTCTATTGTGAGTAATGCTGCAAGCGATCATGTGAGTAAAGATATATGTTTTTAAGTTGCTGATTTTAGTTCTTTTTGATATATACCTAGAAGTGGTTTGGTGGGATTACATGTTTTTTTTCTATTTTTAAAATTTTCTTGAGTAGCTTCCATAATGATTACACATTCACCATTTCCAGCAATAGTATACAAGTGTTCCAATTTCTCCAAATCTTTGCCAACACTTATCATTTTAAATTTTCTTTTAATAATAGTGTGTGAGATGAAATCTCATCGTGGTTTTGGTGTAAGGTGATATGTCATTGTGGTTTTGATTTGTTTTTCCAAAATGATTAATGATGTTGAGTATCTTTTTATGTACCTGTTAGCCATTTATATGCCTTCGTTGGAGACAGAGTCTATTCCAGTACTTAAAAAAAAAAAATTTAAGTCAGTAGTGTGGGATTTTTGTTTCTTTTGAGTTGGAATTCCTTACAGAGATAACTACTTTATCAAATATATGATTTATAAAGATTTTCTTTCTTCTTATCAGTTGCTTTTTCATTCTGCTGACTGTTTCCTGTCCTTTGCTATGCAGAAGCTGTTTACCAGTAATTTGATATATTCCTAATTTACTTTTCATTTTGTTGCCTAACCTTTTGGTGTTGTATCTAAGTAACCCATAACCCACGCTGACCCATAACATGAAGGTTTTTCTCTGTCTTTTCTCTGGGAGTTTTCAGATTTTTTGATGATAAAAATACTACTACATGCTGGACAGTCTGGAAAATTTAAAGGTCGAAATAGTAAAACCTATTAATGACTTATTTTATCTTTTATTAGTTGATTTTTATTTAACTTAATAGTAATTTCTCAGTAATCTTCTGTTTATTTTGTGAGTACTTAGTTCAGTTATTATTACTAAGGCTTCGTGTCATTATTCATTTCTTAGAACATTAAAATCAAAATAGCTTGACTTTCTGCTCTGCACTTAAATGGTGATTGAAAAAAATTAACTTTATGTTGGTAGAGTGGCAAAAGCAACTCTTCTAGAGTGTTAAGAATAGAGCCAGTCAGAGAAAGACAAATACCACATGATCTCACTCATATGTGGAATGTAATGAATGATACAAACTGATGAACAAAATACAAACAGACTACATGGAACAGACTACCAGACATCAGAGGGGTAGGGGTGTGAGGGACTGGAAGAGATTAGCCAAAGCGTATATTTGCATATGTGCACATATGTGTATCCTATGGACTCAGAAAACAATGTGAAGACAAGGGGAGGAAGGGCTGGGTGGAGAGGGGCCATGTGGGGTGTGGGAAATGTGGTTCATCTGTAATAGCAGCTGCATGGTCCTGACAGCACCCGTGACAACACTTTGTCTGGTTTTGCTGCTTTTCTGGACCTTGAACTAAAACATAACCAAGGATTAGATGTTATTTCTAGTTTGACAGAAACTCTCTGGGGTCAACAAACCTGACACTTTGTTCCTAAGATTATTTAATGCTGATCAGAACCTCACTGCCTTCAGGGCTTAATCATTAAGGGAATGGTTGTATAAGGGAGGCAGCAGTGACTCAGAGCACTGGATGCAGCCAGTTTGAATCAAAAGAAGGGAGAAAAGGTCATATTAAAGAAATAAGAAGCTTTTCAGGAACTGTATCATTCTCATAATACTTTATTAACCTCCATCATGCCTGCCAAGCCTGACACATTTGATAGTGAGGACAATGTGGCTTTTTCCTTTCTGAATCTATAAGTAACACATGTTTTATAGTACCACAGGTGTCTACACTCAAGAAAACATTTGATGATGCCCCCCAAAAGTATATTAACTATGAGAAGTAAAATTTAGGTATGGTATAATGTGAAGATACAAAATATTGGTCATGTTAAAATATACTTCATTATTTAAATGTTTCATCTCTACGACACTACTTTTTATTCACTTCAAAAGAAAATTTCACTTTCTCTGACATCAGAACAAAAGTAAGTGACCATGCTAAGAAATTTCCATTTCTTTTTATAATCTTTGATGTAGTTAATACACCAAAGTGAAGGAAAATACCATTTGGAAACTGTTTTATGTATGCATTATTAATTCATTCATATGTGAATGTTTGAAGGTATTTATCAAAAATACAGAATGTGCAATATTTTCCTAAAATTAGTAATAAAATTCTTTCATCTAGAAAATGCTACTGAATATTGTTATTTGAGATAATGCTTCTGCAGTTTTTATTTCACACAGTTTATAGAATGCTTGCCTTGAGTCATTGAATTATAAAGATACACTTTGGATTTCCAGCCAAGATGGAGGTGTAAGTAGACATACTGTGCCTTTTCACACAATCAAAAGAAGGAGAACAGTGAATTTAAAAACAAAAACAACTAGAACTGATAGAAAATCGAACAGGATGGAAGTCTAACAACTGAGGAATTAAAGAAGAAACACTCCTCCAGACCAGTGGGAGGGCGGAGCCTGGCAGCCCAATGGAGAAGACTTGCAGCAAGGCATGGCTGGTGGACTGGGCAAGGCAGCAGCTTGTGGAGTAGGTAGTCCCACATTTGCATGCAGATAACCAGGAAGAACCACTGGGGAGTGAGACAGACCCCACAACCCAGGGTTCTAGTGCGAGGAAATAAAGCCTCAAAACCTGTGACTGAAAAAACCTATGGAGACTGAGGCAGTGGGAGAAACTCCCAGCCTCACAAGATTGTTCATTGAAGAGACCCACAGGGTCCTAGAAAGTACACAAACCCACCCACCCAGAAATCAGCACCCTAAGGACCCAATTTGCTTGTGGGTAGCACAGGAAGTGACTGAAAGCCAACAGAGAACTGAACAAGCAGCACTGTTCCCTCGTGGACCCCTCCCCCACATACTGTGCCACAGCACAGTGATGTAGGTTGCCCTGCCCGGGTGAATATCTAAGGCTCTACCCCTTACTACATAATAGGTACAACATGAAAGAACAAAAAAATATGGCCCAAATGAAAGAACAGATCAAAGCTCCAGAAAAAAATACAACTAAGAAATGAAGAGATAGCCAACCTATGAGATGCACAGCTCAAAACACAGGTAATCAGGGTGTTCACAGAAATATTGAGTATGGTTGCAAAATAGAAGAAAGGGTGAAGGCTATGAAAAAAGAAATAAAGGGAAATGTGTAGAGAACCAACAGTTATGGAAAGGAAACCAGGACTCGAATAGTTTGGAGTGGAAGGAAGAAATAAAGATTTAGCCAGAACAGAATGAATAAACAAGAATTCAAAAACACAAGGAGAGAATTCAGAACCTCAAGAAAAACTTTAAACAGTCCAACATCCAAATCATAAAGGTACCAGAAGGAGAAGAGGAAGAGCAAAAAATTGAAAACTTATTTGAAAAATAATCGAGAACTTCCTCAATCTGGCAAAGGAAATAGACTTCCAGGATGTCCAAGAAGCGCACAGAGTCCTCAACAAGTTGGACCCAAGGAAGCACACACCAAGGCACATCATAATTACATTACCCAAGAAGAAAGATAAGGAAAGAATCTGTAAAGCAGCAAGAAAAGAAGAGACAATTACCTACAAAGGAATTCCCATATAACAATCAGCTGATTTTTCAAAAGAGACCTTGTAGGCAAGAAGGGGCTGGAAAGAAGTATTCCAAGTCATGAAAGGCAAGAATCTATATAAAAGATGAGTCTATCCAGCAAAGCTATCATTTAGAATGGAAGGGCAGATATAGTGCCTCCCAGATAAGGTCAAGTTAAAGGAGTTCATCATCACCAAGCCCTTATTATATAAAATGTTAAAGGGATTTATCTAAGAAAAAAAGATAAAAAATATAAACAGTGAAATGACAACAAACTGAAAACTATCAACAACTGAACCTAAAAAAAATAACAAAAAACAAAAACTAAGCAAACAACTAGAATAGGAACAGAATCACAAAATAGAGATCACGTGGAGGGTTATCAGCAGTGAAGGGGAGGGGGAAAAAGGGTAATAGGTACAGGGAATAAGTAGCATAAATGGTAGGTAGAAAATAGACAGGAAATGTTAAGTATAGTATAGGAAATGTAGAAACCAAACAACTTATGTGTATGACACATGGACATGAAATAAAGGGAGGGGAATGCTGGTGGGAGCGGGGATGCAGGGCAGAGTAGAATAAAGGGAAAAATGGTACAACTGTAATGCTATAAATATAATATTTAATAGTATAATTGTATTAAGTTGTAAAATTTAATATTACAACTGTAATATTAAAATATATTTTTAAATTGTTAAAATAACATTTTATGGTTTCAATAAAAACAGTAAAATATACTTATAAATTTAAAAATTGTAAAAATACACCTGGAGCAATTAAATTGCACCAATAAATGTTTTATGACAATTTAGCATGATCTTTGAAAACATTTGAATTCATTATCTTTATAAATATAACTAATCTTCATTCCTTTAAGAGTTAAACTTTTATGTGGCATTTAATCAAAACAACCCAAATCAAGCAATTTGTAGCATAACTTAGCATTTTATAGAGTATTTTTGAATGAGTACTGCATTCTGGCTTAGATAAAAAGTTAAGAATATGAGCATTACAACTGAGAAAGACTTCAGCTCAAAAAAATGACGCTTTGGAACAAAAATCTGGAGTTTTTGGCAGCTGAGATTTCGGAAACTGGTACATTTGTCCTGAAGACATTTGTGGCTCAGCGGAATAAGAGGCTAAAACCTGTTAAAACACAGACTGTCATATTAAAATTTTCAAGACTTTATTTTAGCAAAAATCTAACTGATTGGGGCAGCACTACCAGAAGTTGTTAGGAGGGCTCTGCCGACAGGTACCAGAGGAAAGATGCAGAGAGGGACAGTGCAGAGGTAAAGACAGAAAATTGTTACACTGGATATGTAGCTTAAAGCTCAGTTGTCTGTGATTGGTTATCCCTATCGTTTTGATTGTGTAACCTTGAAGCACCTGCAGGCCTGGGTTTCAGTTTACTTGTGTAACCACAAAGCATTTCAGCCTTCTCATTCTAATGGCCTCCTGTTTAATTAATTTAACACAGCCTAGCAGGACATCTCTGTTAAACAGAGCAGAAGTTTCAGCAAAATAAGGACTAAGTGTTACTGTTTAGAACCTGTGAGGAGGATTTCCTCCAAAATATGAAAGCTTCTCAGTTGAAAATACTAGAACAGAGATGAACCAAAAGCCCCCTGAACCTTATCAGAGCTCCAACGCAGAATTAAATCTCTGCTTGTTCCTAAAGACCAGCCATTATTCTATTATCTCAGGAATGAGAGATAATATAAAGTAGGAAAACAATGTATTAACTCTTTCAATTTACAATCAGCAATCGTCTATCAAAAAGCTAAACATGCCAAATTTATCACCACAAAAAGCATAAGTTCTAAGAGAAAAATAAAAGTTAAGACACATAACAAATTAGCGACTGGAGAGAATAAAAAAAAAAGAAGATACAGTAGAATGTAAGCATAAAGTGGAAAATAAAGATCTAAATAACTGTAAATTTAATTCTACTGAGAAAGTGGAGAGAAATGGGGAAAGAACAATACTCGCAGAGGTGTCTTCAAATAATCAAAATCCACTTGAGGAAATCAATCAAACCACGACTTAGGATGGTCTCTGTGCAATGATCAACTAAATTTCACAGAAAATCACATCAAGAAACATTATAATTAGACTATTGACAAAATAGAAGACAAACAAAAACTTTTACAAATAGCCAGATGGGAGAAGACAAAACAAATAAAAACATTACTTTTGAAAAGGCAACAGCAAAACACATTGAGTTTCTCAACAAAAATAATGCATGTTAACAAACAATAAAATGACATCTGTAAAGTACTGAAAATAAATATCACTCTAGATTCTGTTCCAAAAGACATTATTCTACACATTAAAATTAAAACAAATGGGTTTTCAACACACTGGTTTTTGTTGCATATATGAATTAAAAACTGCTTTAAAGCATATTTTAAAAGAC
The DNA here is from genome assembly GCA_004027735.1 of Carollia perspicillata. Classification (NCBI taxonomy): domain Eukaryota; kingdom Metazoa; phylum Chordata; class Mammalia; order Chiroptera; family Phyllostomidae; genus Carollia; species Carollia perspicillata. The sequence goes on along the minus strand of PVKM010036819.1, from coordinate 7,389 downwards.
ATTTTTGTGTAGAAGTAAAATAATTCCATTCAGGAACATAAAACTGATCCTAAAAGAGAACAAAAATGATATGAGTAAATGCATTGAAAATAAATTAAGATGAAGGCTTATTGCCTGTGCAAAAACAGCAGGTGATATTCATAATATGTTAGAAATAAAATGTATAAAAACTACTGGAAAGGCTGAATAAGTTTCTAGAATATATGTACGCTTGGGAAAATGAACAAAGTAATAATTTAAATTAGACTTTAATAAATTAATTATTAAGTTGTAACCTTTAAAGAAACTCCTGATACAATCATAGAAATTGCATAACTCAAAAATTACCAAAGCAAAAATAGATTGATAATTTGAAAAGTATAACCAAAAATGGAGCAAAACAAGGAATATTAAAACAATTAGATGGCTCAAACAGAAATACTTTAGGGAAAATACTATGATTTTCAAAACATGTATAATCAAAAACAACTGCTTTCTAGAGCAATATGCTATAGATAAGGTACAGAAAAGATAGACAGTAAAATGATTAGTTATGTAAACACTAAAAAAATAAAGATATGTAACTCTACTAATAGTAAAGTACATTTTAAGGAAAAAGTTGCATTGTTAGAAGATAGAGGAATATTTTGTAATTACAAAAACGAGAACATATTACAGTTTAAAAGTAGTATGCACATATTAATATAGGTTTTAATTACAAGGTGGCACAAAAGTAGGTTTACAGTTGTGAGTACATGAAACAATGTTTATTCTTATATTATTATTTATTAATTATTGTGTTATTTCCCATATGAGCAACTATGAACCTACTTTCACCACTCCCTGTGTGTAAAGCACAGATAAAAATATAGTATGTACACATATATAAACATAAATGTTTATTATGTATGTATATTTTCAAAATTGTAATAGGAGATATTCAAATGCCCTAGTTAATAGTTAATATAATAAAAAGACAAAATGTAATGCTGTGGTAAATCCGAGAGCACAAAGAGCAAAATCAATCTAATGTTAATAAATTAAATTTACACCCCACCAATACGATGCATATTATATTGAAGTGCAATGAAAACTACCTCAGAATTGAATAAAGTTATTATAAATAAAATGTGAACACATTTCCAATAGTACATATCAACATTTTTTATAATGTCAAAAAATAGTAGTCAATAATATGAACTACAAAATTCCCAACTACTTATAAAATAATATTTTACTTTTAATAATTCAAATGGCTCAAAAATAAATAATAATTAAAATTATAAAACATATTTCAATGCATGTTAACATAACACGACATTAAAATTTTAACTGGCAGATATATTTAGAAAATACTTCATAGTTTCCAATGCAGTTATTAGGAAAAAAGAAAAATATATTGTGAATAATAGATTAATAACATATGATAATTGACTAACATCAACCCAAAGGAATGACAAGGAAGGAAATAAAAGAGCAGAGTAAATTTAATAGAAAATAGGTGATTTATATTGAAAAATCAGCACTTAAAAATGGTTTCGTGGAAAACATAAACTCTATGACTCCTCTCAAGACATAACGTGAATGAGAGAAAATTTAAATTCTTAATATAAGGAATGAGAAAAATCACTATAGATACAATAGATAATTCTTTTAAAAGGAAATAAGGAATTCCACTTATGTACATAAATGAACAAGTGCAAATTACCCATTACAAGCAACAGAAAAACTGGACAAATTATAAAACCACCTGCTTTCTGATACTGGAGAAAAGTACAAGGCCATGAATGCTGAAAAAAGAAGAGCGAATGAGGTACAGCGTACAATTTCCTCCAGATTTCCCCCTGGAATTACTTATGAAATGTGATATAGGAGAGGGAATCCCAAGAGGAGCAGAGTGGTATTGCTACATTAAGGTAAAGCAAGGAAAAAAAAAAAAAAGAGCAATCAAACCCAACAAAAATAGAAGAAACAAAATAAATATCCACAAATTGATCTGTAGATTCAGTAAAAATTTAGTAAAATTCTAGCAGGTTATTTTTGGCAATAGATAAGATGACCCTAAACTTAGTATATATATGGTAATCCACATAAATTTTTGAATAAAAAGGGTACAAATTTAGAGGATTTATGCTAACTTCTTCCAAGAATTACTGTGAATCTATAAGTGTGAAAAAAGTAAATGGAACAGAAGAGACAGTCCAAAAATAGACCCATCGCCATACAGCAAATTGTTTTTACTTAAGATGCCATTACTATTCAAGGTGAGGGGGAGTGGTGGGGAGAAAATGCAAACTGTAATTGAACAACAATAAAGTAATTTATGAAAAGAAAGAAAAATATTTTTGACAAGCTATATGATGGGGAAATATGAGATTATTTCTGATCTCTTAAGATGAGTTAGGCAGTTTTTTCTTTTTTTCTGTAAGAAATTGTGTATAATTGGTATTAGCTCTTCCTTGTACCAACTTATAGACCTACATTTAGAGACTAAAATATACAATTTCTAAAATTATTTGCAATTATTTTCAGGCAAAGATTTCTAAAAGGGCACATAAAACATGAACTATGAAAAAATAGGCCGAAATGGTTAAGTGGATGCCAGGAAAATGGAAAAAGTCCACTCCTCTAAGGTCTCTGTTAAGTGTAATTGAAAACTCATGGATTATAAAATGAATTCATGTGAAATATACATATAAGGAACTTCAGCAAATTTCACTTTAAAGGGTGAAAAATTAAAATATTTCATCTAAGAAAGAATAGGACAGGGTGGTCCAATACCTGGCTTTTATTCTAAATTATGCTGGAAGTTTTAGAAACTATAAATATTCACAAACCAGCTTTGTTCCTTCCTAGGTATTAATTCATGCTAATATAAACTTTGGGAAGTGGACACAAAATTGAGAGTGAATAAAATGCTATGGATAATGAAAGAAAAATATCTTATGGTAATATATAGACAGAAGCCCTTAGAAGGCAAGGTATTATACGTTTTCCACACTCCAAGGAAACATAACAAGAATATAGCTTCTTGAAGTTTAAAAAGGTATTCATAACTATACTTCTTCCTAATAGTTCAATAAAACCACTTTTACATCTAACAAATATAAGAAAAACATCAAGGTCAGATCACAAATTATTTTTTTTAAAGGTGGCATTTAAAAAACATTAGTTTCTTTAGTGGTAATGCCTTCAAGCCAAAAAACCACTAAAGAGAGCTATACCTCTAGCTGAACAAGCTGGGTTTATTGCTCATCACTGTGAGGGAACCCACACAGTATGTGAATTCTGGCGTGTTTCAGCTAGGATATGACAAAGACTTAAAATAGATTTTCAGCTCATGTTAGGTAGCTTCACAGAAAGGTTTATGGAAGTGGAGTTTTTCCTGGACTGGGTGATCAGGAAACTGGGATAATTTTGTAATTTGTTATCTTCATAAATCTTGTCTAGGAGCAGGAAGACTATAGTATAGCTATAGCTCCAATTAGTAAAGAAGTTAATAGTCACTGCCAATAGTCAATATGGGGGGTGCTTGGTCATTTTTATGGTTTAGGCTGTGTGTGTGTGTGTGTGTGTGTGTGTGTGTGTGTATGAGTGTGTGTGCTTTCAGACATAACAATGGGGAGGTCTTGTATTTATTATTTATTTTTGTCTTCATCTTTCATAGTCACAGGTGGCTTTGTCTGGTGTTAAAAACTGGTGTAAAATTGTTTATAACAGGTCACACTAAATCTTAACTATGATTGTCAGTCTAACTTCCCAAAACACCTAAGGGTTGATGATGCTATTAAGCCAGCGTATAGAGTGTTTTTCCCTTTTTTCTTCAAGCAGTGAAATGCCACACAAGCATATCCACAATATCAATCAAGACTATTCAAAAATTAATTAAAAGCCATGAAGTAAGTAAACAGAAGACAGGAAAAAAAGCAAAAATACAAGGTGGGGCAAAATTAGGTTTACAGTTGTGAGTATATGAGAATTTTCTTTTGTATTGTTATTTGTTAATTTCTGCATTGTTTTGCCTATGAACAAGAATAAGCCTACTTTTGCCCCAGCCTGTATATCAGATTTAAATAAACTCAGAATTCAGAAAATGATTGTAAATAAAAAATCAGGAATTAAGACTAAAATGAAGACAATAAAAAAGAAGGTAAAACAGATGATCATTGTAAAGATAGATTAAATGACGAATGAAATAATAAAAATTCAATAGAGTAAAAGGTGTCAAAGATTGCTTAGGCAGATAAAACATTCTTAATAGGAATCCCCTTAGGGGGAAAATGAGGAAAATTGAACAAACACTGAAAATTATAATTTTAAAACAGACTCCTAAATTTTAAGAAAAGGATTTGAAGAAACTGCAGTCTTCAGCATACTCTGTAATAAATGTTATAAAGCAATTCCTGAGTTTTAAAGAAAAGAGGGGAAGAAAAGACCTTAGTGTGACTGGGTCAAAAATTCAAGTGACTTATACAAGATGGAAAATAGGATCACAATCAGTACTTTTATTTATTTTATTTTTTTCCATTATAGTTATTTTTTATTTTTAAGATTAGGTATTTTTATATTTATGAAATTTATTGGGGTGATATTGGTTAATAAGACCATGGAGGTTTCGAGAATCTATTTTGATGACAGGTGACCTGTATATTGCATTGTGAGCCCAGTACTCAAAGCCAAATTATCTCCCATCATCATGTATTCGCCCCCTTAATCCTTTAATTTCTCCTCAGCACTTTTCCTCTGGTAACCACAATAGCGTTGTCTGTGTCTATGAGTTGCAGTTTTATATCGCACATATGAGTGAAATAATATGGTTCTTAGCTTTTCTGACTGATTTATTTCAGTTAGCACAATATTCTCAAGGTCTATTCATGTTGTGGTAAATGACATTATTTCATCCTTTGTTATGGCTGAATAGTATTCCATTGTATATATGTATCACATCATCTTTGTTCAATCACTTATTGATGGACAGCTTGGTTGTCCCATGTCTTGGCCACCATGAATTATACTGCAGTGAACATAGGGGTATATCTTTGTGAATAAATGTTTTTCAGTTTTTTCAAGTAGATACCTGGAAGAGTGTTTGCTGGATTCTACAGTAATTCTAATTCTTAATTTTTGAGGAACCACCATACTGTTTCCCATAGTGGCTGTACCAGTTTACATTTCCACCAATAGCAAATGAGGGTTGGCTTTTCTTCAACATTTATTATTGCCTGTCTTGTTGATAATAGCCATAATAGCCATTCTAACAGGTGTGAGGTTATATATTCTTGTGGTTTTGATTTGCATTTTCTTAATATCTAGTGAAGTTGACTGTCTTTTCCCATATTTGCTGGTTATTTGTATGTCTTTTGTGGGAGAAGTATTTTTTCAGGTCCTCTGCCCATTTTTTAATTGTATTGCTTGTTTTCTTTTTTGTTTTTTTTTGGTGTTGAATTGTATGAATTCTTTATATATTTTGGATATTAACCCCTTGTTGGAACTGTTATTTGCAAAATCATCTACCATTTTGTTTGTTGCATTTTTATCTTGTTGATGGTTTCATTTGTTGTACAGAAGCTTTTTAGTTTGATGTAGTCCAATTCATTTATTTTTGCCTTTACTTCCCTTGTCCTTGGGGTCAAATTTGTTAAATCTTTTCTAAGACCAAGGTTCATAAGTTTAGTACATATGTTTTCTTCTATGTAATTTATTGCTTTAATCTTATATTTATGACTTTGATCCATTTAATTAATTTTTGCCTGTGGGGACAAACTACAATCTCATTTTATATTTTTGCTTTTGGCTTTGCAATTTCCTCAGCACCATTTATTGAAAAGCCTTTCTCTTCTCCATTATGCATTTCTGGCTTCTTTATAAAAAATTATTTACTAATATACATGTGGTTTTATTTCTGGGTTCTGAATTCTATTTCATGGGCCTGTGTGTCTGTTTTTCTATGAAAACCAATGTGTTTTGATTATTGTAGCTCTGTAGTATAATTTGAAGTTAGGTAGTATGTGATACTTCTAGTTCTGTTACTTTTTTCTCAGGTTTGCATTAGCTATTCAGGGTTTTTTGTGACTTCATAAAACTCTCATGATTTTTGTTCTGTTTAAAAAATGACATTGGGATCTAGATGGGTATTGCATTAAATCTGTGTATTGCTTTGATTAATATGGGTATTTTAACTATGTTGAGTCTTCAAAACCATGTGTTTCAAGTATCTTTTTCAAACTCTTAATAATGCTTTGTAGTTTTCAATATACATTTAGTATACATTCTTTAGTCCTAGGTATTTTATTATTTTGGTTGCAACTGCAAAATGAATTGCTTTTTTAAAATTTCTTTTCTGAATTTTCATTATTATATAAGAAAACACTGGATTATTGTACATTGATTTTGTATCCTGTGAATTTACTGTATTTGTTTATTGAGTCTAATAGTTTTTTGGTGGAGTCTTTAGGTTTTTCTATATACAGCATTATGTCATCTGCAAAAAGTGACACTTTTGCTTCTTCATTTCTGATTTGCATGACTTTTATTTCTTGCCTAATTGCTCTGCCTATGACTTCCAGAACTATGTTGAATAAGAGTGGTGAGATCAGGCATCCTTGTCTTGTTTCTGATTTTAGAGGAACAGCTTTCAGCTCTTCAACATTGATTATAATAGTAGCCATGGGTTTGTCATATACCACCTTCATTATACCAGGAACTTTCCTTCTCTATCTAGTTTGTTGAGAGTTTTAATCATAAATTGACATTGAATCTAATCAAATGCTTTTACTGCATCTATTGGTAAGGTTATAAGATTTTTATCCTTTCCTCATTAATGTGGTGTATAGTATTGATCGATTTGCATGTGTTGATCAATGTTGTGTCCCTGGAATGAATCCCACTTGACTGTGATGTGTTATTTTTAATGTAATATTATATTTGATTTGCTAGTATTTTATTTAGAATTTTTGCCTCTATGTTCATCAGAGGTATCAGTCTCTAGTTTGTGTGTGTATGTGTGTGTTATCCTTGCCAGGTATTGTTATTAGGATGAGTTGACTTCATGAAATGTGTTAGAAAATATTGCATGTTCTTCAATTTTTTGGAAGAGTTTGAGAAGAATAGGTATCACATCATTTTTGAATGTTTGGTAGAATTGAGTAGTAAGGCCATATGATTCTGGACTTCTATTTTTTCTGAAGTTTTGATGATTGTTCCAATTATCTCACTGTTTATTGGTCAATTTATATCTTCTAGTTCTTCATGACTCAGTCCAGGAAGCTTATATATTTCTAGGAACTTATGCATTTCTTCCAGGTAATTGAGTATGGTGGCACATAGTCTCTCATAGTACTCTAGTATGATTCTTTGTATATCTAGGATGTCTGCGGTAACTTCTCCTTCATTTCTAATGTTGTTTATATT
>PVKM010036818.1:0-14669 GCA_004027735.1 Carollia perspicillata | reverse complement strand
TGCCTGCCTCCTCTGCTGAACTGCCTGCCTGCACTGTGCTCCTGCCATCTGGGCCAACCGTTATAGAGGAGTTCCTGCAACAGTCATTTCAACCAATAGGACTGAGGCTTTCCTCATCCAATCAGAGCTGCACACCTATATCCCCATAAGCATTTCCACCAACTAATCTGAGCAGCTCCATTCTGACCACACATGACAGTGTTTTTTTTGATCAATCAAATTGTGAGGATTTGGAGTCCTCATTTGCATGAGGATATGCCAATCAGGAACCAGGGACAGGGACTTCTGCCTGTATAAGTCAACTCCCCTCTGGCTTGGAGAGGACACTCCTCCTTCACACTGAACACTGGAGGTGGTGTTTCCCCAGCTGGAGCTGAAACAGCCAAGACATCTCACCAGACCAAAGCACAGACACACAGGCAGAGCAGGGCGGAGCAGAGCAGAGCCACCTGGAGTGGAGCAGAGCATAGCTCTGTAGCCGGAGAAGGGCCTGGCCCCTGGACCACCTCACTCCAGGGCCTCCCAGCCATGCCGTTTCACTGCAGTGCTACTTTATACCTGAGCGCTAACACCACTGAGCTGTCCCACAGCTGTGCTGTTCTCACAGCCATGCACCACTGAGCTGCTTGCACTGATTGAAATTTCCTTCTTCACCACGCCCCAAATTGGGGATTCCTGTTGGTGTTGAATTGATGCCAGTGACTGTTAGTTAACAGATTGTTGTCACAAATTATTTAAGATAGTTTTTGTCTTCTTGTTAAAAAAAAAGACTTGCTAATACTCTTAATACTTTGCTTTGTTTTGAGTATGTCACAATCTGCCTGCTGCCTGCATGGAATTGTCTATTTAAGGGTAATCCCTGGCCCATCAAGGGGAAGAGAGAATTGAGAAATCAAACAGAACATACAGTTCAGTTGATATAGGCTTTGACAGCACGGCTGAATGCCCATCCCCGCAGATGACAGTAGTAACATATGATTTAACTGGACTGATTACTAAGAATGTACACTGGGTGTGCATTGAGTATTTGTTATCCATTTGGGAATAGAGACTTCTGGTTTTGCATGTAGATATGATGAAGAAAGGAGAGGGACAGGGGAAAAAAATGAGAGATTTCCCTAAAAGCAGAATTTTCTGAGTATTTATGGTTAAACCATTTCCCCCTTAAATTACTCAAAGATTCAGCCTTCAAGTGTTTGAAATGGAAATAATCCTGTTAGGATCCTGGTTTATGGCTCATTTTTGTTTGTGCAGAGTTGCCCAGGAAGGCTGCACTCTAATGTGCTCTGATCTACTCTTCTTTAACAAACAATAGAATCACTGGACTTTGAAAACTGATGTGGGGGAACAGCGGGGAGAAAAAGGAAATGTTTATACCTTCTCATTTGGACATGGCTCCTTCAGAAACCTGATACTACATATCTTCCTGCATCTGGAGGAGGGAAGAAAGAGACTATACAGGCATTCTGTACATAATGTTGAAATAAAACCCTCTATTGTCCTCCAAGACAATAGAACTAGTCTATAATAATGTAGTACAAGTGGAGCATAAACTACACCAGCCAGCAATGCAATCTTTGTTCCAGTGTAATCTCCTATATCAACTACTGACAATCCCCAGAGGTAAGAGAAAGGCCTTTCTCCCATTTCCCATAACTTGCCACCACTCCTCGCCCTTCGCTGTGTAGGAAGTAGGAAGTAGTGTAACACAGTTCACCTTTGGGATGGCTAAACGTGTTTGACAGCATAGGAACTCGCCTAAATCTTGGCCCAAGTCTCAAACTAAGCTCAAACTGTCTGTGTGGATAAAGGAAATGAATTAACTTCATCGACTGTTTCAAAGTTTACAGGGGATGTTTATTTTGGTGGTGAGAGAAGTAGAAATACTGGTAAGTAAGATGTGGGGTGCTTACAAGCAAAGCAGTTCTTGAGAAAATATGTAACTTCTATCTAGAACGGTAGTGTCTTTTATGAAAGTAGTAGATGAAGGCACAATGCATTATTGAAACAAAGTAAACTCTCCAACCACATCAAGAGGAATGCAGACACACTGACTGAGCACATGGAAGTTGACACAGAACGGAGAGTTTATTTACAGATTCGTCACAGGCCAACACTCTGGCAGGTGCTAGGTGGCTAGCTACTTCAGGGGAGACCAAGACTGGCAAGCTGCCGTCCGCAGGGAGCGTACATTCACAGTGGGCATTCTGTGTCAAAGCACAGATGACCATCAGATAAATCTCAGCTCCTGGTGTTTTCCCTGAGCCTAGCCAAATTTGAGCCTCTAAAATTGCTTGCGTTTTTCCATAATTAGTCTTGCTGAAACCTATGACTTCAGGTTATAGGCAAAAGTTAAAAGTAATTACTTCACAAATCATGTCATGCTTTTTGCAACCATAAAATTAACCTTTTGTTTAATAGAAAATTCAATCTGTTAAAAATATTTTATGAATTAGAGAAATTAGTCTAAAGACAAAGACCATGAAGAACAGCAAAAGCAATTAAGACAGGGCAATTGCATATTTTTTGAAAATTAGAAAGGCCCTGAGAGAAAAACAGTTTATGCTGTTATCTTTGCTTTACTGGAGAACAGATAAGAAAGGCTCTCAAGCCACTTGATGCCCTGCCCTCCTCATAATAAAAAAGACTGGTTTCAAGTATTTCTGGTGTGCCTTTGATTTTGGTACACGTCTCAGTGCCTGTCACATACAGAAGTTCAATGGTACTTATAAAATACCTGTAATTGTTGCAGGGGATTCACCAGTGAACCAAATGAAGACCCTGATCTCACAGATCTTATCATCTACAGTAGAGACATACAATAGATAACATAAATATTAAAATAGGAATAGAGAAATTTATGGAATTATAAAAATGTTGACTAGCTTTCTTATAGAGAGATAATCAGGGAAGGGATATGGCTGAAAATTGAATAATTTGAAGAATATGTGAGGTCGATATCGGGAATAATGGTTTCAGACAGAACAAGCAGCAAGTGCAAAGGCCCCTGGGCAGGCAGGTGTTTAGTGGCGTTAGAACTATGAAGCTGGCGTGCCGAAAACAGAGTGAGCCGGGCGGAGTGAGAGGAGGTGTGATCAGAGAGGCCAGATGGGGTGAGTGGCGGGTCATGGATGGGCCTTCAGGCCTCATTAAGGAGTTTGAATTTTATTCTGAATTAGATGGGTAATTTTTCACAGTGGCAAATGAACTTCAAGGACACTCATGTTTTGAAAGTGCCCTTGAACAAAGAGAAAATACGTTTACATCAAGAAAAGTGAGATTAGATGTGTAAAGTAGTGTTTGGATTTGAAGGCATTTAATCATTGGACAAGGTTATCAAAGAACAATAAATCTCTTTCCCTAGAGATGCTTAGGAAAAACCATGTTCGCTTGACATGAACGACCACTTGGAAAAGAAGCACCCATGTGCTTTTCCACCCAGCCGTTTCAACTAGCGGATCGTCACTCTGATCAACCATGTAATCAAAGTGATTGAGTAATTAAGGCCACCGGGAAAACCGAAATACTTCAGTGTTCAGTCTATTGTTTTCTACCAGTAGGTACTTCCCAGGGGAAATACCCATTTGTCTCTAGAACAGTAGTTCTGTTCATTTGGCTTATGAACAATTTCACTAGAACTTTAGTTATTTATTCTAGGAAAAAAATTTTTTTGAGAGAAGAGCACAGAGGCTGACTAGGACGTGAAGGCAAGTGGGGACAATGCCTGCTTTAATATTCTTTCAAACTGGTATTTTAAAAGTATCAGCCCAATACTAATCTTAGTAGGAATGCAGAGAAATGAATTGTGTTTTACTAAATATTATGTACAAATCAGGTTATCAGTAACCTTTCAGTGCCCAGTTAAGAACATTCTGCTGAGAAATTTGGCAAGGGTTTTCTTATTCTTTGGATTTTATTTTTTTTTTTACTGCTTTCTTCTGTGCCTTTTCTTTTCTTTTTTAAAAAACGTTGTTTATTTATTTTTTACAGAAAGGAGAATGGAAGGAGAAAGAGAGGGAAAAAAACATCAGTGTGGTTGCCCCTCATGTGCCCCCAACTGGGGACCTGGCCTACAACCCAGGCATGTGCCCTGACTGGGAATTGAATTGGCAACCCTTTGGTTTGCAGGCCCGTACTCAATCCACAGAGGTACACCAGCTAGGACTCTTCTGTGCTTTCTCAAAGCGTCAATTTGTTGATGGCATAGTAAAATTTAAAATTTAGATAGTAAAATAAAGCATTTCTGTAACAAGGACTGTGCTGAACCCTTTCATTGTCTGAATTCAGCATTCTGTGGTCATGGCTCTCAGTTGATAACCATCATGCCATTTTTCAAAGATACTCAACTCTCACAGGTTTGTAGTAGTAAGAAATTCTCTCTCTCTCTCCCTCCCTCTCTCTCTTTCTTTCTTACTTTCCTTCTTTCTTCCTTCTCTCTCTCTCTCAAGGACACTGGGAATGGGATGAATATATACTGATACTTGTGATGATAGATTAGTGACAATCAGTTGCCTAGTTGACTGGCACCACCCTTATGTAGCTGTGTGGGCACATGAACATGTTTTAAACAACAGTGCTACATAGGACTTGCCCAAAGGCCATGTGAAGGGTTTACCGGGCCAGCCGAGACTTCAGGCTGCGTGGCCACAGTGAAGAAGTGCGGGAGTTCCCCCTTGGACTCCAGTTCTACTCTGGTCCTAGGCGTCCCTGAGGCTGTGTGCAGTTTTCTTCCTGTTCTTGTGAATCATTGCTTGAAAGCTTTATTTGATCACTTTCAGAGTGAGATGTCCCAGAAGTGAGGGATTAATACTTGGTTTTGATTTCTGTTTGTTTTAAATAATGATGATGAATATTCTAGTTGCTCTTAGAAGCTGGATTAAAAAGTTGGATTGTATTAGCTTATGCCAGCCATGGCTTTAAAGAAGGAACAATTCTCTAGGATCTAGAATGGTCACCCATTCCCCTGGGCCCAGGCCGAGAGCCTCATGGTCCTGCCCACTCTTCTCTGCCCCTCTCGCCTCAGGCTCCTCGGACAGCATGCTTTGTAAACTTTAGTCTGTTAAGAGTAGGGCCATTAGCATACATTCCTGTCAATAACACACCAAAGTTCCACATTTTCAAAGTGTGAAGTCAGTCCTGGAAAGGGGTGGTCTTTAAGAATTGCTGGTAGATCCCTAAACTAGATGAGACAAAAAACAAATAAAAATTCCCCGTTGCCGGGAAAGAGATCTGGGGTGCTTTCGCTTTCTACGGTGCCCACTTCCAGCTCTAAGTCTATTCTCTCTAAGCTCCTCCACGTATATGCCTCCTACCTACCTCTCTGTGGACCTGCCATTGCAGACTCAGTGCTCACATTCAGCACTGAATGCAATTTGTACTACTCATGCATTTTATATTAGGTGTCTGAGAAGTTCTGAGTGTAACCAGGCATGTTATCAGATCCTGTAGCATTAAGACTTTTTAAAAAACACCAGTGAACATATCAGTGGTAACTGGGCCTCATGAGAATAGCAGATATTCTACTGCGGTGGTGATAAAATGCCCAGTTTGCAGAAAAGAATTTGAAAAGGGGATGGAGAGAGGGCAGTGGGCTTCTTCAGCTAAGACACACTGCACAGAAGATAGTCCACACAAGTAATTGAAAGTAGAGGTGTGGGGTCACACTGGGACCTGAGTGTGTGACGTGCCTCTTTCCTTCCTTGAGCTGGAAAGAACATTAGTCTCCGAGCACCCCCTGCAACCATCTAGCTGTCCAACCTCCAAGGGAAGTAAGGGGGCTCCCCAGGACTGTCTTTTCAAGGTCATAGCCTTTGACCACCTTTGCCCATGACTACTTTCCAGAAGAGCTACATTCCCCTACCCTTTCCCTAGACGTTATTTCCCCTACTCAGTTTCTTCTTCTTCTTCTTTTTTTTTTTTTTTACAAACCCTTGTGTTGAGGACTGACTTTCAATAGATCGCAGCGAGGGAGCTGCTCTGCTACATATGAAACCCCGACCCAGAAGCAGGTCGTCTACGAATGTTTTAGCGCCAGGTTCCCCATGAACGTGCGGTGCCTGACGGGCAAGGGGGCGGCCTCCTTTCCGGCCATGCCCCGTTTCCCGGGACGAAGGGCCCCTACTCAGTTTCTAACCACATTGTGTGGCAGAAGTGAAGGGTGGGATGGGGTGGCAGGAAGGAGAGAGGGAGAAGGAGCCCCCAGATTGATTTCCGAAATCATCTTCCCTGACAGTTTTACTCTGACAACAATACTCGCAATAGGAGCATCTAGAGTTACTCACTTGGAGCGGGGAAGGCTACATCGGAGCTCCGAGTGGGATCCCCCAGATGCGACCCTGGAGCACCGAGGCTTTGTCGTGAGGTGGGAGGGGTCGGCACCACTGAGTAGCACATCTCTTGTTAATACAAGCTTCCTTATGCTGAGAACCCACCAGCAGTTAATTCACTTATTAGCCCTGATATTTCTACGATGTAGATATTATTGTCTTCATTTTACATGGCAGGAAACTGGGATGTACAGTCTTCAGTAACATCCAAGATCACACGGCTAGGCAGTGAAAAACCAGCACTCAAGCCAGGAGCTCTTTGTGTTCACAGTTCATGTACTTTCCACTTTGTGTACTGCCTCCAGGCTTCTCTGGGGAACTGGTAGAATAAGTCACTGATCTAGTGATTCCAAGCTTCGAGGCACAGAAAGTCATCTTCCCACAGTATACGTAATGTAGATGCTCTGGCCATAGGCAGGTCCTTGGCGGTGAAAGAAGATATTGACAAATCCCTTCCTTGTCTCCCCACCCCCAGAAGCGCTAAGCTGGTCCGTTCCACCCTAGCTCCTCCAGTGGCCTTGGGGGAAAATGGTGTTGGTGACCTTTCTGTAGTGATACTTGCACAGTAAGCGCAGAGCTTGAGGTGAGTCTGGCTGAGGAGTAATTCCTCTGCGCCTAGAAGTACAGACGGGTCTCCACACGTCGTAACACCATGGGGAGATGACCCAGCCTGACTCTGGAATTCCACCTTCCGGAGAGAGGGACCTGGGAAGCCAATTAGCACAGCACATTCTCGGTGCCACGGCCAAGACCGCACAGCGGGGAAAGCAGCCATCCTTTCCTGAGAAGATGAAACCTGAGCCCCTTATTTCATGATTCTAATCACCAAGTAAGCAGGCTCTTTTATGACATCTGTGTGAGGGTGACTTCCCACACCAGCCCCCTTCCTGCCTGCCTGTTCTCACTGAAATACCAGCAATGTCTCCGAGCTCTCTGACTCTCCTCGGGCCTGTGCCATGTTCCATGTTCCTCAGAGGCCTGGACTCATGGACTTTCATTCCCCTCACAGCCAACCCCCTCTCGCCCCGCCCTTCATGTGCAGTACCCATGAGCTGCTTTGGCAGCTACAGAGGTCCTTTCAGTGGTCTCTATAGCATTTGCCTGGACTCCAGAGCTTCCCTGCGGGTGTCTGGTTAATTCACTGGCACAACTGACTTCCTGAGAATACTCTTAGTTTGCCTTAAGTGTCTTCCGTGCCTAAGATAAGCCAGATCATGAAGCAGTTCATGTACACCCATGCCAGGTTTATAAAATGTGAATTGATTCTGCCCTTGGCTTTCTCTGCCCAACTCCTACCACTGCCCTATTGTAGCTTCTTTTAAAGCATAGCCACATTTACCTTCTAAAGCCCTAGGAAATCTTGCCGGATTGACGAATGGAGGAAAATGATGATTTCTTATGCATTTTCAGATGGAGGCTATAAACAGTCCCTGTTCTCCGAGATCCTCCTTACAGCATTCCTGTGGAATCAAAGTTGTTACCATGCTGCGGGTTTTACAGAAAGCAAAGCAAAGACCACTCCTCTTCTTTCCCACTGTGGAAAACCCCAAGCAAAACAAAAAACACATTCAAGATGAAGTGATTTGAAAATGAAGCCAAAAGCACAGAAGCCTCTGTCTTTCAGCTCAACATTGTGTGATCTGCTTGATCATACTCCTCTCAGCCCCTGTCTCAAATCTCACAGGCACAGACTCATTATCCGACTAGGAATTGGCTGGGGAGGCTGAAGGGACAGCGAGAACGTAGAAGAATCTGGTTAGGCTGCCAGAGTCAACAACCCTTATGTGCAATAAAACCGGACAGAATTTTTTTGATGGACCACATTCCCATTGCATTTAAACAGCCTCGGAAAGCTTCCATGACTGCTGATGTCAAATAAGAAGACATCCCAGAGGGAAGCAGGGCCGAGATGTGTCCTTCAGGCTACCTCTAACATTTGTGGGGCCCAGTGTACGTGTGCAAATGGAGGCCCATGTGCTGTATGCTTAAATACTGAGTTAGAAGTTATGGTTCAAGGTTGGAAATTTTTAAATAAAACATATGTTCTACCCTCCATGACAAACATAATTTTATTAGCAATATAGAGGTTGGGCTCAAATTTAGAGTTCCCTGACTCCTTGCAGTTACATCTAACCATGGTGGCCAGGGAGAGCTGGCCTCTCACTGCCTTGGTCCCAGACCCACCTCCTTCTCTCCACACCCTGGCTTCATCATGTGATGCGAGTGGCTTCTCAAACTCATGTAGAACACTCCACTCCATAAACTTTCCCAAGTTCATGGACACTTCCACCAATAGTTCCATCTCACCACTGGACCACTCCTTGACCTACAGGTGTGCCCAGTTTGCACTTAGTGGGCAGAACCAGGACTCATACAGATTGGCCGATTGAAAACTGGCTGTTTGGAAGGGGAATTCCAGGGTCCTGACAACCCAAAGTATGGTTGAGGGTGTGTAGGTGTGGGGATATCACGTTGTCCCCATGGACTCCTCTCCACATGAAGAAAGACACTGTTAAAAGAAAACCAGGCTGGGCACAGAACATTGGCCTCTTTGCTTGGATTTATGGATAGCATGTATAGAGTAGGTCCTCTATAAGGGGATGCTTCACTTAGAAAGTGGATACTTGCTACTGTGTCTGAAGACAGAGAGGTTCAACAGGGCAAGTTACTCCTTGCTTCATTAGCTAGATGAGAACAGAGGTCTAGCTGCCACAGTTCTCAATTCAATAGTGCCATCGCTTGGGACAGCTTCCTCATGGCTCCACTCTTAGGGATTATGATTTAATTGATTTAGTGTGAGGCCCAGGCACAAGTATTTTTAAAAAGCTCTCCAGGTGATGCTATGTGCAGCCAAGATTGAGAACCCACGAATCCATCCTAATGATTTTGATTCTCATACCCCAGGGCATTCATTAGCCCTTGTGCTGCACCAAAGAACTCAAAGCCACTGTGGCCTGGAAAATGTACATCTCCAGAATGAGGGCCCTGTACTGTGGCTGACAATCAGCCCTGTGCCTAGAGCAGTGAGTAAGATTGTTCTACACAGGTTCTGCCAGTGGTAGGCAGAGCTCACAACTGGCATCTCCACTGTGCTCCATGCAGGATGAAATTCAAAATATATAGAATTACACTACCACCAAACCATCAATCCAAACAGACTCCAGTTGTAGAATACGAGATGGACTTATCTTTGCCTGACCGGGTAATCCAGTCATTTCTCCCCGAAATCCCTTAGGGCCAGCATTACCATGTACTTATACCATAAGAGCATAAGACAGAATGGGATCTTTCATGGCCATCTAGTTTACCTCTCTTTGTGAGAAAGCTCGCGTTTAAGTCATTCCAGAGACAAAACTCCCTTACTTGGAGTACGATTTCTTTCTTTGCTCAGCAGGGGGGCCTTCTGCGGCAAAGTTATTCATTCCAAGTCTCTCTCCTCAGAAGGGCAGATTCAGGTTCTGGGAAGTGGATTTTAACACAATTTGGGCATTTCCCTTCATAATAATGAATACGAAATTAGGTACAAAAGTGAGTATTTACTTAGAATAAGAAAATAAATAATAAACCTCTGGAGCCTTTGAGATTCAGGTCTCTTTCCTTTAAGATCCCTTCAGACACTTCTCCAGACCTGCTGGCACGGAACGCTTCCTATCTGCAGTCTGGTTCCCACCACACCTTGGAGTTGACAAATCCCAGCCGATTTCAGCACCCTCTGGGCCTGGGCCATCTGCCTCTGCTCTTCTGCAAATATGTGTAGGTGCTGTTTATTTGCTTGTTTATTTACGCGCCTCATCATTCTGAAAAGACTTGAAGCAGAGAGTCTTGCTCTTTACCCTCTGACAACGTAGCACTTTGCTTTTGCGTACACTCTTCCTTTTCTCCGCCTTCAGTTTTCTCATCTCCCAACTGTAATTGTGACCTGGCAAGATCGTGTTCCATAATACTTTTCTGGATACTTCTAGACCAATGATTCTCAACTCTTAGCACGCCCCGCTTCCCCCTCTCCCGACCCAGCCCCACCAGGGAGATATTTATTGATGTCTGGAGACTCTTTTCCTCCTCACGGCTGGAGTAAGGGTGGGAGTGGGCTGAGGATGCAAGGGCAGTGTTACTGGCATCTAGTGGGCAGAGACGAGGGAGGCTTTTAACTGCCCTGTGATGCACAGGAAAACCTCTCTCAACTAACAAATAGTTACCCGAACCCAAATATCAGTGGTGCCTAGGTTGAGAAACACTACTCTTGGTGGCGTTGAGTTCCCTTCCTCTGCGCTTCCGAAGCCCTGGACAAAGATGCTGCATTTCCGTTCAACACATTCATTATTATCTGCATATCTACCTATTCCCCCACGGAGGGTGAGTCCTGCCAAGGGCACTTTTGGGTTTAGTCACCTTAATATCTCTGGAATCTATCGTTGCTTGGTACACAGGAGATGATCCTTGGAAGGATAGAAGCTTCTACTTTTATATAAATTGTACAATTTGGCAAGCTTACTGTGTATTGTCTTGTTTTAAAATATCTCCCATGTGTAAATCCTATCTCTTCAGAAAGACACTAAGCTTCTTGGGGAGAAAAGATCATGTCTTTATATATTTTTTCTATATTTCCCCCCATACTTTTGCAGTACTAAGTTGCCCAATAATTATTTCTGGATCAACTATCTACCAGTGCTTGCAAATCTCTTTTGAGGTTAAAGTGACAGATTGATTAAGACAGGGTAGACTTAATAAAGAGAAGATTCCTCATGAAAATGTGTTCAAAACTGACCTTTGAAGAAGGAAAAAGGAGTATTTGATTCCAAAGGAGGGATTTCCATATGGGGGATATACGAAATTAGAGAGAGGTGTTTAATGATGCTTTTAATTTATTAAGAGAAATTTGAATTTATAATGTATATCTTTAGTGAACTAGAATCCACTGAGTGTAGGAACATCTTTAGGTTGGTTGAATGAGCTATTTTTGGTAAGACTTTCAAGACTAATGTTGTAATTTTTAAAGGTAGAGTATAGTGATACTTAATTATCATTGGGCAATTCTCCCAAATATTTCAATATATACAGCAAAAAGCAAAAAAGGGAGGGGGATGGACAAGGGACTGAGGTGAATCAAAATCGCAGAAACTCCTTAAGGCTTTGACAACTCTCCAAATAATGACGCTCCAAAGAATGGTGGTTCTTCCTGCCCACACAGGCCTTTTTGCGTGCACAGAACGGCTTACATACAGGCTCATACATGAAGAGATGTTTTAGATTTTCACATCCATGATTTCCATTCCTTTCTGTTTGTGTGGTGATGAGATGCCATAAAGTGAGAAATGAGCTCCCCTTACACAACATTCTCCTCCCAGATGCTTAATAGGTGAAAACCACAAGAACATGGAGGCTGCAAAGAAGTCTTGAGAGTTTTAAAAATGACATGGGCACTTAACATCTGTTTCCAGTCCTGTGGAATGGTAACAGGCAGGCGGGAGACAAGCATGGTGTTTTACAGATTCCTTACGTCAATCCTAGTTAGGACAAATCCTGCATCTCCTCTGTGGGGGGTAGGGAGGCAGTTTGTAGGACATCACAATCCAGGGATGTCAGAGGGCAGTAGGAGAGGAAGCATCTGAAGTTCAAGGCTTCCTTTATTTAGACACTGGCTAACTCACTGCTTTGTCACTTTCTTATTGATCGTTCTGGTAGACAAGGACAAATTTTATTTCTCAGTTTACCCTCCAGGTTGTGTGTTGAGTAATTACTGTGTGTTACTTCTAGCACCTGGTAGCCTAGATGCTTCTCGTTTTTTCTTTCCCGGTGAACAAAGCACAGTGTGAATCATGTGGTAGGGACGAAGTAAATACGTCTTGATTGATTTTCATTTTTTTAAATGCTTCATTCAATAAAATAGGGTCTTTGCTATGTCTCTCATCACTGGCTGATTCTAAATTGTACAGGAATTTTCACATTGCATAATGCTAGATAAATTTTACTGAAGGACATTTTAATATTACTCATTGTCATGGTAATGAAGACTACTTCCACTGGTTTAGATAATTAAGGAAGAGGGTTGGTAACTAGGCTTCTTTTCTAACAGAAAGCCTAATTTAACTTGAGTTATACACAGAGGGGCAAAAGTAGGTTTTCAGTTGTGAATATGCAAAACAGTTTATTCTTATATTATTATTTAATAATCATTGCATTATTTTCCATATGAACAACTGTAAACCTACTTGTGCTACACCTTGTATTTAATTTCAGCTACAGAGGAGTAAAGGCCTGTATTGCTTATAGTTAGCTATCGATTTGATCCATTCCCAGGAAGCTCTCATCTCTCCTATTGTATAATAGTTGTTGCACCTCCAGCATAAGAGCAGGCGGGAACAAGACTGGTCAAACTGTCCTCTGGCTTTAGAGACACAGTTAAAATGTGGGCATGTGAGCCAGGTAGGGCCAGTCAGAATCTTTCCCTGGTTTTGTTACACTGCAACCAGGAGAAATGAGTGACGTCTTTCTGTTCAGGTTACTGAACAGAGTGAATGTGAACCTGGAATTTCCTTCAGCCATGTTCTTGAGCTGCTCATAGGGAGTCTTCATTGTAATCACGCACGAGGCAGCCCTTTCGAGGAAAGTAAGGTCAGACAAATGTTGGCTGTTTATTGACCCCCCCCCCCCAGATTTAGTCATTTTTAAAGTCTGTGCCTCTCTTGGATTTCCTAGTAACAAGATTGAATAACTATATTCCCCCTTTGTTGTTTGAATCGATCATTTGCCATTGACCCAAAGGAATCTGTTTAAAATTATCTGTGGGATACCTAGGTGGATTATACAAACCAATGTGGTCCGTTTTAGAAAGAGTGTATTTTACCAGAATTTCTTTACCTATAAGAACTTCCCCAATTGAGTAAAAAGTTCCTCAAATTTTTAAGTGGTCAACTTTTGTTCCCAAGATTATTAGGAATATTAATTAAATCAACTGATCACATAAAGTTCTTAACATCTAACACCTGGCTATAATTGTTTAATTATCATTATCAACTTCTTTAAAATTGTATTTTATTGATTATGTTATTATAGTTGTCTTGATTTTTCTCCCTTTGCCCCCACTCAGGACCTCCACCCCCATTCCCTCAGGCAATCCCCCTACCATTGTTCATGTCCATGGGTCCTGTGTATGAGTTCTTTAGCTACTCATTTCCCACTCTGTACTTTACATCCCATGGCTGTTCTGTAACTACCTATTTGTCACTACCCCTTCCCATTTGGTAACCATCAAAATGCTCTTTGTATCCATGATTCTGTCTCTATTCTTGTTGTTTGGGTAGCTTGTTCTTTAGATTCAGTTGTTGATAGATTAGTATTTTTTGACATTTTGTTGTTTATAGTTTGATATTCTTTTTCTTAAATAACTCCATTTAATATTTCATATAGTCATGGTTTGGTGATGATGAACTCCTTTAGTTTTTTCTTTTATGGGAGGCTTTTTATCTGCCCTTCTATTCTAAATGATATCTTTGCTGGGCAGAGCAATCTTGGCTGTAAGTCCCTGTTCTGCATCACTTTGAATAGTTCTTGTCAATCCCTTCTAGCCTGCAAAGTTTCTTTTGAGAAATCAGCTAACAGTCTTATGGGAACTCCCTGATAGGTAACTAACTTCTTTTCTTTTGCTGCTTTTAAGGTTCTCTTTTTACTTTTAAACTTTCTCATTTTAATTATGATGTGTCTTGGAGTGAGTTTTTTTGCATCCATCTTGTTTGGGACTCTCTGTGTTTCCTGGACTTGCATGTCTGTTTCCTTCACCAAATTAGGGAAGTTTTCTTTCATTATTTTTTCAAGCAGATTTTCAACTTACTCTTTCTCCTCTCTCTCTGGCACTGCCATGATGCAAATGTTGGACCTCTTGAAGTTTTAATTAAAAGTTTTAATAAATGTCAATAAGTATTGACATTTATTATCAGGATGCTTATACTATCCTCACATTTTTGGATTCTTTTTTCTTCTTGTTCTGATTGGTTGGGTTTTGCTTCCTTAGGTTCCATATCATTGATTTGATTCCTGGTTTCACCCATTTTACTGTTGTTTCCCTGTAAATTATTCTTTATTTCAATTAGTATGTTTTTTATTCTGACTGGATATTTTTATGCTGTTGAAGTCCTCACTAAGTTCCTCGAGCATCCTTATAACCAGTGTTTTGAACTCTGCATCTTAGAGATTGCTTATCTCCATTTTGTTTAGATCTTTTCCTGGAGTTTTGATCTGTTCTTTCATTTGGGCCATGTTTCTTTGTCTCCTTGTTTTGGCAGCCTCCCTGTGTTTGTTTCTATGGATTAGGTAGAGCTGCTTTGACTCCATGTCTTGGTAGTGTGG